>ML663006.1:13773377-13878311 GCA_007570785.1 Antilocapra americana | reverse complement strand
GTGTGTGTGTGAGGGGTGTGTATGTGAGGGTGTGTGTGTGAGAGTGTGTGTGTGAGGGGTGTGTGTGTGAGGGTGTGTATGCATATGTCTGTGTGTCTATGCCTGTGCTTAGTTGCTCAGTCGTGTATGACTCTTTGCGACCCCCATGAACTACAGCCTGCCAGGCTCTTCTGTCCATGGAGTTTCTCAAGCAAGAATACCTGAGTATGTTGCCATTTCCTACTCCAGGGACTTTCCCACCCAGGAGTAGGGAAGTAAAAGCTCCAACCCGTGTCTCCCTAGGTGGTGCTAGTGGTAAAGAATCCACCTGCCAATGTAGGAGACACAAGAGACACGGGTTCGATCCCTGGGTTAGAGAGATCCCCTGGAGAAAGGAGTGGCAACCCACTCCGGTATTCTTGCCTAGCAAATCCCATGGACAGAGGAGCCTGGCGCGCTACAGTCCACAAGGTCTCAAAGAATCGGAAAGGACTGAGCCCGCACACACCCTCACTGAGCACGCACACAACTACGCATGTGTCTCAGCCCAGAGCTCCAGCACAGGAAGCGGATGTATCGGAATTGCCCCACTTGGGGTGAGGGTGCCTTGTCTCCTCCAGCGCACCTTTGGTTTTCTGTGGATCACTCTTTTAAGTACAGGATCAGATTACTTTGTGGCTCTTTTCCCATGGTAACACTCCCTGAGCTTCTGAGAGAAGGGCGGGTTTTGAGGCACGTGGGCTCACTTGGGATGCTCTGGTTCCACGAGGCCGAGAATGGCCTTGGGTTAATGGAGTGCGTATCACGAGAGAGATGCCGGAGGGGAACCGGGGATGCAGCGTGAGTCAGCCTGGGGGGCCCTGGAGACTGCTCAGAGCAGTTTCAAGAACCAACAGATACATTTTCAGGAATTTTGCACTCCAATTGTTAGGCACAGTTTTGGGGGCTGCAAACTCAGAAGCTTGCAGGCAACAAGCAGATGTCAAGTCCTACGGATGAGGTCCAGTAGGACGAAGGGCTCATCTCCGGGAAAAGGTGAGCCCTTGTCCAGAGAGACGGCCTCTGCTCAGCTTGCTCCACTGCTGGATGGTGGGACACCAGCTCATCTCGCCAGGTCTCTGATTTTCCCAGACCACAGGACTTTTGTAAGTACGTGTGGAATCTCCCAAATTGTAACTGTTGACAACGCACATAACTGTTAGCACTCCATGGACCGCAACAGAAGCATCTGTGGGTAAGCGCATCCTGCAGAACCAACATTGCCAGAGCTGGTCTAATAGAATTTGCAAGGTGAGAAGGCAGTAAACAGGCCAGAAAAGGGCAGGTTCAAAGGCCCTGGGGAGGAGGAGGCACAGCCACGGTGACCCCATGTAGATCACCATTCACTCAATTAATTGAGCATCTGACAATTTCTTTTCATAATGTAACTGTGGAAGAAATGATGGTTTTGACTGCATTTCACGACTAGATCCTAATTATCTAACTAAAAATATATGGTACTTAATATTTTAAAATGCAAAATTAGGTTTTACCTGGAAAATAAACAGTTCGTTATGTTCTAGAATAAGTAGCTTCCTATCAGCTTAAAATAAGTGGAGCTTATGTTTGGAAAATGCTGTGATAAAACCACATTCATTTACTACACCTAACAACAAACAGAGTTTGCCACTGAAAACAAACAAAACCAGAGACAAATGAAAAGCTGGCTCTGCATATAGCAGTGTCTACTCACTGTGGATCTTTTCCAATAGTTGAACGACTAATGCTATTTCTTAAAGACAGAGATTGTACCTTTATGTAATAAGTAATCATTCGCACCTGTTGAGACTAGAAAACAATTGTTTACTCAACTCTACGGGTTCTGCCTGCTGTTTAGGAGGCTTTGTGTGTGTGTGTGCATGTGTGTGCCTTGTGTCCATCTGTGTCCTTGTGTTATGTGTGCACGCATACCTGTCAAGTGTGAACGTATATATGACCATTCATGTGTGCGTTGTGCACAAGTGTGTATGCACCTATAAGAGGGGGTGCATGTGTGTGATCTGCATGTGTGTGCATGTGCACGCATGTGAACATACATCTGTGCACATGTGTGTACACGCACATGTGTGTACATGGGAGGTCATGAGGGGATGGTGATCTCTTAACAACAGCCCCTCCAGGTCTTTCTGGAATGTCTGGCTCTGCAGCAGATGCTTCTCTTGGGCACTGGTAACCCTGGACGTCAGGCTCCAGTCTTCCTTTGGAGCCAGCTGTTGGGTGGAAGGGATTCCTGGGCTGGGGTGAGTCAGCAGAGACGGGAGTACTGAGGAGACCTCTGAGTGTGGAGACAGCAAGGGACTAGAGGAGCTTGTCTGGGCGTCACAGAAGGGGACGCTGAGCACCAGGGTTTGGTAAGCTTCCAGAGTCTGGTTCGAGGAACAAAGGGAGCAGAGTCGGAAAAAGCAAGTTTAAGAAGTTTCTGCGGTGGATCCCACGCCAACTTTTGTGTAACCCGTGCGAGTGCTGCCACCTGGTGGCCTGTTTGAGACACTGCCGGGGGCCAGGGCAGACCACGCTCTCTCCGTGCCATGCCTGCCTGCCTGCGTGCTAAGTCGCTTCAGTCGTGTCCGGTTCTTTGCAACCCTATGGACTGTAGCCTCACCAAGCTCCTCTGTCCGTGGGATTCTCCAGGCAAGAATACTGGAGTGGGTTGTCATGCCCTCTTCCATGAGATCTTCCAGACTCAGGGATCGAACCCCCATCTCTTCCATCTCCTGCATTGGCAGGCGGGTTCTTTAGCACTGGCACCACCTAGGAAGCCCTCTCCTTGCCATGCCTGATAGGAAAATCCTCTTCCTCCAGTTGTGGGCTCTCCCAGGAGGCTGCTGGCATCCTCTTGGACCTCTGATGAGCCAGTTTATCTGTGTTTTTGTGGATTTCATGTTTAGGAGGCAAGTGACAGAGTTCAGAGAAAGTGAACATGCAGGTTTATCAGACCTCTTCTGAGCTGGGCATGTACCCAGGCAGCTGAACACAAATCTGGGGTGTGCGTGCTGACTCTGGGACTTAGAGCCTAAATCCTCTCTTCAGTAGCTCTGTGTCCCGGAGACAAATTGTCGTTGCCGCTCTCTGCCTCATAGAAGACAATGAGTTCATCTGCCATGCTGAGTTCAGAGTCAGGTTCTTAATGACTATTTATCTTTATGATCACTCTGAGTGGTTATACTCATATTCCCATTTTACAGATGGGGAAACTGAGTCCTAGAGGGATCCAGTAAGCTGCCTAAGCTCACCCTGTTGGGTTGACTGCAGAGTCAGGATGACAACCCAGGGATTCTGATACTAACTGCTTTTTGTCTCCAACTTTCTCCATCAGGTTCACATCCACATATTTTTCTTTAGACTGAATTTTCTTCCATTGTCCCTATGCTATCACCCTGTGTTTGATACTAGAATGAAACTTCTGTGAATTCCATGAAGGTAGAGGTTACTGTGCAATATTCTTGCTGGAAAATGTTTAATACAGGCTCTCTGGGGGAATTATATATATATGGATACATTTATATGTGTGTGTGTGAGAGAGAGAGAGAGAAAGAGAAAGTGAAAGTGTTAGTTGCTCATTCATGTCTGACTCTCTGTGACCCCATGGAGTGTAGCCCACCAGGCTCCTCTGTCCATGGAATTCTCCAAGCAAGAATGCTAGAGTGGGTAGCCATTCCCTACTCCAGGGGATCTTCCTCACCCAGGGATTGAACATGTCTTCTGCATTTCAGGCAATTTCTTTACCATCTGAACCACTAGAGAAGCCTCTGTGTGTGTGTATACACATTCATATTTGTGTGTATTTGTACATATATATACACACATTTATATATGTCATATACATCATGCATATACCCATTATACACATATATAATAATTTTACAGATGTAATAAATGTGCAGCACACAATTTACAAAGAATAAAAAATATACCATTCTATTATTATAAATTCTATTAGAAACAATTAACTCTCATAGAATTCTTCTTTTCATTTTCATCAGACTCCTGAGTCCCTCGCCAACCTCTGGTTGTGACTGAGGAAGTGTGCTTCCAGAGGAGCCCTGGCTGGTGTTTTCCCTTACGTGAGTGTGTACAGTGAGTGTGAAACAGGGTGTTGTACTCCAGGTTTGCTCCAGGGGCTGAAGGCTTAGATCTCAGGATCTAAAGGGATGCCTGGTTTTTGGGGGGAAGAGTTCCCAGGGGTCCAAGCCTGATGGAGATCCAGATCCAATGCCGGGCTGGCCAGGCACCTGCCTATTTGCTGCCAGGTTCCCAACTGACTCTCTCAACCTGCCCCTCCCACTGGCTTCTTCCACCTTCTCCGCTCCCCCTTACCTCCCAGGGGGACCAGGCTATTCTTGTGTCTGTTAATGAGCAGACACTGGGGACCATCTGGAGAGCATCCCTGTGGACCACGTCTGGAGGTCTGGGTGCCATTAACTCCCCTCAGGGAAGCCTGGGCGCACTCGAGGAACCATCAGACAGCCATCCGCCCTGACAGACTGAGTTCCCCAGGCAAGCAGGCAAGTGGGAAAGAGCAGCTGTCTGTCTGTCCTCTGAAGTCAACAGACCCCCCTGCACCCCCGGCTCCAAATAAGACCTCTGACTCTTCAGTTGCTGATCTGCCTGGTCCAAAGGCCGGTGGATCCAATTCCACTCACCCTCCTCTGCAGGCTGGGTGGCCCAGCCCCTGCTGCTGGTCTTTTCTTCGCTTCCCCAAGTCTACTGGGCTCCTTTCAGCCCCCAGGTCTCTGTGTGTGGGGTGCCGTCTGCGGGCCCACTAGTCCCCACCCCATAGAATAGCACCTTTGCATCTGAGGTTCAGCCAAGTGGAGACACCAGGGGAGACCCCCAAGGGGGGTGTCATATGGGGCGCCTCCCCTTCCTCCCCCACATCCCAGGGCTGACCACTCGGAAGGCTCTTGGTGACTCACTAGTTCACTTTCTGCCCTGCCACCTCTCTGATGGAAGGAACTCAAAAGCAGCCACCAAGTCACCGTGGTAGGACCTCTGGCTTTTAGATGCCTGGTACCATCTCGGCTGCACCACTCATTAACTTTAGGCGCCTTATTAATGCTGCGAGCCCCCAGGCACTCATCTGTAAGTGGAACTGACAGGAGCCCCCTCGCCTGAGGCTGGGGTGAGGCTTGAGTGCACCTTCCCAGCCCAGGGTGGAGCCTGGCCCGTGGTCAGTGCCCGTAAATGCCAGCTGTTACAGTTTTTATTGTAAAGGAGCTCAATCTTTTCTGAAGAATGGAATGGAAACCGTGTGACGTGAAATTAACTGTTTTAAAGTGAACAATTTAGTGGCATTCAGTACATTTACAACCACCATCGCCAACTATTTCCAAAGCATTATCCCCATCCTTAAAGGAAACCTCCGAACCATTAGCAGTCACTCCCCACTGCCCTCTGCCCCCAGCCCCCAGCAACCGCCCATCTGCTTTCTGTCTCTGCGGATTAAGTGATCCTGGACACTCCATATAAATGGAAGCATACAATAGGTGGCCTTTTATGTCTGGCTTTTTGCTCTTAACATAATGTTTTTAAGGTTTATCCATCCTTCCTCCAGTTGAATAAAGTCCCATTGTAGGAGCACATCACTGTTTATAACACAAACTGTTTCCACTTTTCAACTGTGGTAAAGTGTGACTGTGAACACGTGGGTACGTGCATTTGTGTGAGTACCTGTTTTCAATTTGGGTGGATTATACCTGGGAGTCGAGTCTTGGGGTCTGATGACAATTCTGTGTTTAAGTTTTTAAGAAACCACCAACTACATTCTGCGGCGACTGCCCCTTCTCCCTTCCCACCAGCCATAGGCGGGTTCTGACTTCTCCAGATCCTTCTCTCAACGCTTCTTATTTTTCTTAAAAAAAAAAATTATAGGAACTTCCCTGATGGCTCAGACAGTAAAGAATCCACCTGCAATACAGGAGACCTGGGTTCAATCCCTGGGTTGGGAAGATCCCCTGGAGAAGGGAAAGGCAATCCACTCCAGTATTCTTGCCTGGAGAATCCCATGGACAGAGGAGCCTGATGGGCTACACTCGGTAGGGTTGAAAAGAATTGGACATGACTGAGCAATTAAAACTTTCACTTTCCCTGGATGTCCAGTGGTTAAGACTCTGCACTTCCACTTCGGGTTCCATCCCTGGTCAGGGAACTAAGATGCCACACGCCATGCAATGCAGCCAAATATATATATATAGCTGTCCTAGTGCAGCAGGCCCCAAACTTTTTGGAACCAGGAATCAGTTTTGTGGAAGACAATTTTCCACAGACAGAGTCGGGGAGTGTTCCAGGATGATTCGGACAACAGTGGAAAGCAGCTGTAATCAGTGGTAAATCAGTGGTTCTGATTCGTATTTCCTTGATGACTTAATGATGCTGAGCATCTTTTCATGCACTTGTTGTCCATTTGTCCATCTTCACTGGAGAGAAGCCTATTCAATTCCTTTGCCCACTTTTAAGTTGGATTGTGTGTCTCTTATTCAGCGCATCCTTATGGAGTGAATGAGCTGCTTTTGTTCTGCTGTTCACATCAATCTCCCCTTGGATGCTACCCACAGGACTTCACTAAGTCCTGGTTCTCTCTTTCTTAAGTCGTGACCCTAACTCCCGAGGCCCCCCAGCCAGGGACTCCCATGACATATTGGCCAGTACGACATTCCCTGTGAGGCAGAGAGTAGGTGATGTGGTTATTAACATCACCTGTGTCTCCCTCCCCCAAAGCGGTGAAACAGTCTAATGACACCTTTCCTGCCGGGCTGTCATTATAATGGATCATATTAAGCCAGTTCCCAGATGTAGAATCAAGATACAGGCTGCTTTAGAATGCCTTCCCATCCCAGTGGCGCTCATTAAATCATTAATATTTCTAAATGCTCTGAGATGCTCAGATGAAAGGAATAGCATCAGGCAAGCATGTTATTAACTAGATTATGACTTCCCGAGAGACTTTCTCATGTTTTCTCACTGATGGGGCAGGTACAGTGAGATGTCCAGTCTGAAGGCTGCCTTGTCTCTTGGGTTCCCATCAAGAAAGGATTTTGGGGGCCTTTCCTGGTGGCTCAGTGGTAATGAATGCACCTGCCAATGCAGGAGACACAGGTTCAATCCCTGACCCAGGAAGATCCCACAGAGCAACTAAGCCCATGCACCTCAACTACTGAAGCCCTCACACCCTAGACCCTGTGCTCCACAACAAGAGAAGCCACAATAATGAGAAGCCTGTGCACCCCAGCTAGAGGGTAGCCCCTGCTCACCACACCTAGAGAAAAGCCCATGTGACAGTGAAGACCCAGTACAGTCATAAATAAATAGATAATTAAAAAATATTTTTTCTTGTCTATCCAAGCAATCAAAGCTCTCCAACAGGACAGAGATCTGAGAAGTTCATTCCAGGTCACTCACCAGTTTGCATGAAAACAGCTTTGAAGGCCCTAACCTGCTAGGAGGCAGGTTCCCATCCTGCCTTCAGAACTCCACACCCATCCATCTCATGGGGTGAGTTCTTTCGAATACTTCATGGCAACTCTCCAAGGAACTCCTTGTCTTGATTCTTTTTTATAATCTTCTCTTTTGGGGGCTTTAAAAGAGTGTATGCACTAGGGTTCTTGTTGACCTGGTGGGTATATGTATGGGTGTAATAACCACATCCTCTCCTTATGAAATTTGAGATGGAAATCAGTCAAGGTCCAGGTGAACATAAATTTATTGAACAGCTACAATGAGCCCAGGAGATAGCAGCAGAGATCAGTCAGAGCCTTGTAATGCTCTCTGAATGCTTATATTCTGTAGGGAGGGGACAGATGACAAAGAATAAAAACATGAATACATTTTAAAGATTGGTAATTATGAGGGCTATGAGGGACCTGAAATGGGGCAGTAGACAGAGGGGAACTAGAGGATGCACCGTTACACAGAGGAGTCATGGAAGATTTCTTGGAGGAGGAAGATGATTGAGCTGGGACCTATGATCATGAGAAAGGGCCAGTTGAGGCAAGATGTAGGGAAAAGCTTTACTGGGAGAAGGGAATAGCAAGTGCACAGATCCAGAAGCAGAAAGGAATTTGGTAAATTGAGGTAACAGGCAGAAGCCAACAGTCATAGAATAGTGCATGAGTTGGAGACATACGCAAGGACCACATTATGGAGAGCATGGTGACATATTATGATTTTGCTTAGTGTTATAGGAAGTGTATCAGTCAGTTTAGGCTGTGTAACAACCAAGTCCTTCATTGGAAGGACTGATGTTGAAGCTGAAACTCCAATACTCTGGCCACCTCATGCAAAGAGTTGACTCATTGGAAAAGACCCTAATGCTGGGAAGGATTGGGGGAAGGAGGAAAAGGGGACAACAGAGGATGAGATGGCTGGATGGCATCACCAACTCGATGAACATGGGTTTGGGTAGACTCCGGGAGCTGGTGATAGACAGGGAGGCCTGGCATGCTGCGCTTCATGGGGTCGCAAAGAGTTGGACACGACTGAGCGACTGAACTGAACTGAACAACCAAGCAGTTGTTCCAAGAACAGACATAGTATCTCTTGCTCGTATGGGAGGAGGGGTGGTGACTGATCTCAGTTAGGCTAGGCTGGGATGAGCCCCAGACTTCAGGCTGTGGGTTTGGGTCTTCCCGGGATGAGCCCTGGTGTTGTCTTCTCCTAGTGGGTGGCAGGAAGGTAGGGGCACATGCCAACTCTGTGACCCTATGGATCTTCTGCTTGCATTATATCTGCTCACATTGCATTGACTAAAGCAAGTCACATAACCAAGACCATGGATGAATGGATAAGCAAATATGGTCAGTTCATAACATGAAATGTGAACTCAGTCTTAAAAAGGACTCTCAAGATGCATTCACGTTGTACCTTGGGTCTGCATATGTGATAAGACAATCACAAAAAATGAGTACTGTGTGATTCCACTCATGTGAGGTACTTAGTGTGGTCATATTCATAGAGACAAGAAGTAGGATGGTGGGTGCAGGGGCTGGGGGAGGCAGGCGAAATAAAGGAGCAAAATGTATAAAAAATACCCTGTCCCAAAGAAATGTGGAACAACCACCTCATCAGAGGTATTCTAAACCTCACTCTTTAACCCATCCTGGCTTTGTGGTTAAGCCGACCCCGTACATTCCTCAATGCTGTATTCTGTGCTTACATATTTGCATCCTCTCTTGTTGGCTATAAATAGAGAAAAAATGCATTAAGCTGCTGCTATATATGTGAGTGCATGTGAAGATTATCTTCTTTTCCTTTCTCTTTTTTAATTGAAGCATAATTAATTTACAATATGATATTAGTTTCAGGTATGCAATATAGTGGTTGAGTATTTTTACAGATTATATTCCATTTTTTTAAAAGTCATTATAATTATCTTATAATAACTAAAATAATTCTCTGTGCACAGACTCTAATCCCCAGTGCTGTTCAATGTATCCTTGTTGCTTATCCTTGTTTTACATATAGTAGTTTATATCTCTTGATCCTTCTGATGCACCTGAGATGGAATGATACAGTAAATTCTCCATAATGATGGCAAATTATCCAAAAGTAGCATTGGCTTGTGACACATTTTTTGCAAATAAAATTTTTAAAATTTTAATAAAATATACACAATGTAAATTTCACCATTTTAATCATTTTTTAAAAATTTTTCTTTACTTTATTGTGTTGGTTTTGCCATACAGTAACATGAAACCGTCATGGATCTACCTCCCAGATTATCAGAAATAAAAGCACATATAAACAAATTGGACCTAATTAAAATTAAAAGCTTCTGCACAACAAAGGAAACTATAAGCAAGGTGAAAAGACAGCCTTCAGAATGGGAGAAAATAATAGCCAATGAAGCAACGGACAAACAATTAATCTCAAAAATATACAAACAACTCCTGCAGCTCCATTCTAGAAAAATAAACGACCCAATCAAAAAGTGGGCCAAAGAACTTAACAGACATTTCTCCAAAGAAGACATAAAAATGGCTAACAAACACATGAAAAGATGCTCACCATTTTAATCATCTTTAAGTTCAATAGTGTTTGCACTGTCCTGCAACCATCATGACCATCATCTCCAGACATTTTCATCTTCCCAAATGGAAACTCTGTCCGCGTTAAACAGCAGCCCCCCTACCCTTTCCCCCAGCCCCCGGCACACACCATCCTACCTCCTGTCTCTATGAACTTGACTACACTAAGGACCCCGGATGAGTGGAGTCATACAGGACTTGCTTTTTGTGACTGTCTAATCACCTATGTACACTATGGTACAGCATGAATGAACCTTGAGGATGTCTTTAAGGCTGAGCCACACTCCACTGTATGGATGGACGATATTTTGCTTATCCATTCATCCATCAATGGACACTAGGTTTGCTTGTGGCTATTGTGAGTGATGCTGCTATGAACATCGATGATCAAATATCCCTTTGAATCTCTGCTTTCAGTCTTTGTGGATATATACTCAGAAATAGAATTGCTGGATCATATGGCAAGCCAGTTTAATTTTTGAGGAACCTCCATACTGTTTGCCACAGTGGTTGCACCAATTTACATTCCCACCAGAAGTCCCCAGGGGTTCCTATTTCCCCATATCTTCTCCAACACTTGTTATTTTCTGTTTTTTTTTTTTCATCATAGCCATTCTAATGGGTAGGATGCCTGATCCTTTTATAGGTCATTATTCTATTTTTTCTCCTTTTTGTTTATGGGAAATTGGATCCAAAATCCCAATAAATTTCCATGAAGATTTTTTTTTTTTGCCACCCTGTGCTGCATGTGGTATCTGTTAAAAGTTCCCTGAACAGGAATCAAACCTGTGCCCTTGCAGTGGAAGCACTGAGTTTTAACCACTGGACGACCAGGGAAGTCCCTCCATGAAGAATGTTTATTAACACTCTCACTTATGGACTTCCGTGGTGGTACAGTGGATAAGAATCGGCCTGCCAAAGCAGGGGACAGGGGTTCAATCCCTGGTCTGGGAAGATTCCACATGTCACAGAGCAACTAAGCCTGTGAGCCACAACTACTGAGTCTGCGCTCAAGAGCCCGAAGGCCACAGCTACCGAGCCCGGGAGCTGCGGTTACTGAAGCCCATGTGCCTAGAGCCTGTGCTCCACAACAAGAGAAGCCACCACAGTGAGAACCTTGAGCACCCCAACGAAGGGTAGCCCCGGCTCGCCACAACCGGAGAAAGCCCAGCTGCAGCAATGAAGACCCAGTGCAACCAAAAACTAATAATTTTTTTAAAACCCCATGTAACGTTGTAGAAAAACAATTAGAATTTGCCAAGCACTCATGATCCCACCTGTGTGATACAACTTTGTCTTACTCTGTATCTCACTTGTCTTTGCCCCCATGTATCCACAGCAATTACAATTCCTTCTCCCAGAAGATCTCCCCCAGATTTATCGTGACACAGAGAGGGAAGAGTGAAGCTTTTCTTTCCAGACAGATAATTCTTAAGAAGACACTCAGCTCAGTTCAGTTCAGTTCATTTGCTCAGTTATGTCTGACTCTTTGCGACCCCATGGACTGCAGCACGCTAGGCCTCCCTGTCCATCACTGACACCTGGAGTTTACTCAAACTCATGCCCATTGAGTCGGTAATGCCATGCAACCATCTCATCCTCTGTCGTCCCCTTCTCCTTCTGCCTTCAATCTTTCCCAGCATCAGAGTTTTTCTAATGAGTCAGTTCTTCACATCAGGTGGCCAAAGTATTGGAGTTTCAGCTTCAGCATCAGTCCTTCCAATGAATATTCAGGACTGATCTCCTTTAGGATGGACTGGTTGGATCTCCTTGCAATCAAGGGACTCTCAAGAGTTTTATCCAACACCGCAGTTCAAAAGCATCAGTTCTTTGGTGCTCAGCTTTCTTTATAGTCCAACTCTCACAACCATACGTGACTACTGGAAAATCCATAGCTTTGACTAGATGGACCTTTGTTGGCAAAGTAATGTCTCTGCTTTTTAATGTGCTGTCTAGGTTGGTCATAACTTTTCTTCCAAGGAGCAAGCATCTTTTAATTTCATGGCTGCAGTTACCATTTGTAGTGATTTTGGAGCCCAGGAAAATAAAGTCTGTCACTCTTTCCATTGTTTCCCCATCTATTTGCCATGAAGTGATGGAACCAGATGCCATGATTTTAGTTTTCTGAATGTTGAGCTTTAAGTCAACTTTTTCACTTTCCTCTTTCACTTTCATCAAGAGATTCTTTAGTTCTTCTTTGCTTTCTGCCATAAGGGTGGTGTCATCTGCATATCTGAGGTTATTGATATTTCTCCCAGCAATCTTGATTCCAGCTTATGCTTCTTCTAGCCCGGCGTTTCTCCTGATGTACTCCCCATATAAGTTAAATAATCAGGGTCACAATATACAGCCTTAACATACTCCTTTCCCTATTTGGAACCAGTCTGTTGATCCATGTCCAGTTCTAACTGTTGCTTCCTGACCTTCATACAGATTTCTCAAGAAGACACTATTATTTTGTTTACTGGATCCCTCCTTGTTCACCCATACGAGGGAAAGAAATAGTACCTGGGGAAATTCGTCATGTCCCGCAAAGTAAAAACAAAATAAACACCCCCCCCCACAAACAAAAAACATCTTGAGGTTCTCACTGTGGGATTCTTTAAGGGATCATCTGCAGGCGAATTCCCCCAGTGTGGCCACCTCTACCCTGCCGACCTCCTTCCTCCCTGTGATCAATGGATATGGGAGGGGATGCTTGGGGAAGTCCTGCACCCCAGTGACCCTCCTTATGGGTAACTGCTCTTTGCACCCAGACTGAAGCTGAGCCGCAGGCAAGGATGCTGTTAACACAGGAAGCTGGCAGGCGCTCTCAGCCACCAATCGGCCAGCCTGGCAGGAGGATGGGTCTCCCAGGGTGGGTCTGCGTGCGTCTCTCCCGTACACGTGGCGCACCTGCTCATGGTGAGCCGCCCTAATGGGCAGAGAGGATGCTCGCTGAGTAAAGGGGCTGCCTTCTCCTTTCCCTCCATCGCCTTCCTTTAGAATGGCCCAACCCTTCAAATTTGAGCCCCGGCCCCTCCGGAAGTGAAGGGGTGGGGATGAGACTGGAGGGCACAGACGTGGGAGCTTCTGTCCCCAGTGTGAGCACCCTCATGGGGAAAGGTCAGAACTCCCCAGCGCCAAGGTTCGCTATTCATCTTGGGGTCTGCAGGGGAGAATTACCCCCGGCTTTCTGATGCTTCCTGGCAAGGAATTTCTTAGGTTTAATATCTGTACTCCACCCCACATCTCTCAGTGATAGATAGGGATGGAGAGGATATTCCAAGAATTCTGGAAAATTTTATAAATAAGGGTCAATTTAAGGAGATGCTTAAATACCTCTGATTCCCTGGTGGCTCAGATGACAAAGAATCTGCCTGCAATGCTGGAGACAAAAGACACTCAGTTTCGATCCCTGGCTTGAGAAGATCCCCTGGATGAGGAAATGATAACCCACTTCAGTATTCTTGCCTGGAGAATCTCATGGATAGAGGAACCTGGTGGGCTACAGTCCATGGGATCCCAAAGAGTTGGACATGACTGAGCGACTAACACTACTTAGGGAGATGCAAGGGCTGAGGTTTAGTAGATGTTAATTAATACAAAGTCAGAGAAGCAGTCACCAGTTCTTCAGGGCCCAGAAAGCTTCAGCAAACATTGGAAGCCACCCTGAAATATTCTCAAAATGTGTAATTTTTTGAGTACAGACATCTTTTGTGTGTTAACATTTAATGTTATTATTCAGCTCTGTCATGAAATAGTTTTATATGCTTTCTTTATTTTGTAAAACAGTTTTATCTTTTGTTGTTCATTTTGATAAATAATTGACTCAAGGGGAAAGTGTCCCTCCTACAAGAGAATAATAAAATAACAAAAAATTTAAAGTGCATGGTAATAAATGGCCATTGACATCTTTGTCAGCATTAGAGAGACAATTGGGAACGGTGAGGACTGTGGCTAACTAGAGGGTAGATCTCCTACTTAAGTACAGCCCTACCAGCTAGAGACCAGGGTTCCACAAACATTTGTAAAAGTCCAGAAGGTAAACATTTCAAGCTTTGTGACCTACTACTTCATTTGGCTGTTGTCACAGGAAAACAGCAGCAGACAACAGAAAAGAAATGGATGAGGCTAAAATCAGGTAAAACTTTATTTAGCATTCTAAATCTTGCACTGGATTTGGCCAGTGGGCCATGGTCTGCTGATCTTGGCAATCATGCTGAGATGTCAAAATGTGAGCCCTTGTTGGCAGACATTCTGACTTCTAAAGAGAAACTGAAAGCCTTATTTATTTAGGAACTCTTCTAAAAAGAAAATTTGGAAAAGTTGGATCAAGGAAAAAAAACATCCAGGGCAAAGAAAAGTTGTGTCCAAGCTGATTCTTGCCAGTAGGTTACCATTTTGAGACTTCCACGACAACCACAACCCTCAGATTTACAAAAACGTGGAATCAGACTCTGGTGGTCCAGTGGTTAGGAATCCACCAGCCAATGCCGGGGACTTGGGTTGGATCCTTGTCCAGGAACACCCCACATGCTTGGGGCAACTAAGCCCATGAGTCACAACTACTGAGCCCACACCAGAGGCCACACTCCGCAGCAAGAGGTGCCAGTACAAGGAGAAGCAATTAGAGAAAGCCTGCAGTCAGCGATGAAGACCCAGAACAACCACAAAGAAATTAATGAATCTAAAAACATGGAATCTATCACCACCTACCTTCAGAGTGAGTTGTAGGCGTTCAGCACATTCATATCCAGCCATGTACATCCTCAGGGCCTGGGGCTCCCCTTCTTAGATACGGACACCTAGGTTTCAGACGATAAAATCTGCCTGCAATGTGGGATACCTGGGTTCAGTCCCTGGGTTGGGAATATCCCTTGAAACAGGATATGGCAACCTACTCCAGTATTCTTGCCTGGAGAATCCCATGGACAGAGGAACCTGGCGGGCTGCAGTCCATGGGGTCACAAAGAGGCAGACACGACTGAGTGACTAACACTTAGCAGACCTACCTGTACACATCTGTCCAGCAGTGCCAACATGATTGAGGCTAGAGAAGTGGCCACAGGTCATGCTGGGGCTCAGTTGAGCTGTGAACTGGCCCTGGCTCCTGGCCATGCAAATCTGGTTCCTTCTCCGGATTTCTGTCTTGATCTTGGAAGGTCACCTCTGGGCATCCTCTTGATATAAAAATCAGCATTTCCATTCTTCTTAAGCATTCACTACAACTTTTCTTGTCTTTTCAACCTGTAAAAAGAATCACCTGGGAATTCTGGGAGATGAAGATCGCTCTGATTAAATAGAAGATTGTCAGCACCACCATCGCTGATGCCTCGTCAAGATGATCAATTCATTCATCCGGCAGTGAGGTTGCTATGCCTCACGGTGCAACACAGCTGAGTTTAGGGATTGACAAGGATTTAAACAGAAGCAGGGGAGGATGAGCCCTCTCTGAGGTTCATAAGGAGAGGGGATGGAACCCACCTGACAAATAGATATAACATATGTAGAGAGATATCACATAGATATAATTCTGATGTGGGGGAGGTTGTGATAAATCATACAACAAAGGTATGAACCAGTTGTTCTGTAGTTATTTCCACTGGAGGGGTTGAGAAGTAAGTGGGTCCTCAAAGATTTTCTTTCAAAATGCAATTGAAAGGGATGAAAATAGAAAACAGTACGTTATTTTAAAGGAGTTCTTTGGCTAAACACTTTTGCTGTTTTTTTTTTTCAAAGGAACTCTTTCATAAAGGAGCATCATAGGAAGACGGACTGTACTACACAGATGTAAACACAGAGGAGTCTGGTGGGCTACAGTCCATGGTTTCGCAGAGTCCGACACAGCTGAACATAGCACAGAAGCAGCAGTTGCGTTTTACTGACTCAAGTAATTAAAAACTTGTGGTAAATAGTTATCTTAATTTTGATCAAGGCTAAACAGAGAGTCTTCGCAGCTGGGGGCATCTAACTTCGCGTCACCAGTAGGATACGAAACTACTTTGGCTTCAGAGTTCCTGTTCCGAGAACTCCCTCTAGGGGGCAGCAGCCTCAATAGTTTTCTGAACGGTGTTTATTCATCTATAAGGTGCTTTGGACTCAAGGATACTGGTGGAAAGAGAGTCCCTTGTTTTTCAGATTGATGGTGGACTGAAGAATAGCTTTATTACCCTGTTCTTTCAAAACAGGGTAACCATAAGCTTGAATCTAAGATCATGCTTACCACGATGTTGCTCGTGAGTCATGCATCATGGCAGTCATGAATTTAAATCCAAACCCTGGACTGTAACTTAGTCTCCGCCTCTGATTAGTTGTGTGTCTATAGCTTATGAGGTCTATTGAGAAAACTGTAGAAAGGGGTGTCAAACCAGCATCTTTGCTGAAATAGCTTGTGTGGCTGACACCAATCTTGGGAGGCATTCTTTCAAGTTTCATTCTTTGCCTTCTATTGCATCGTGGGCACAGAACAAGTTTGGGAAACTTTCTTGGAGGAGACAGAAGGAAGGGAACTGCCTCGTGTTAGTATCTGTGTCCATTTGGGCATCTTCTCACAAGAAGATGGTTCGTGCTTTGTTTCATCAGCATTGCTGTAGATATTTTGGATAGACATGCATGCTAAGTCACCTCAGTGGCGTCCGCCTCTTTGTGACCCCATGGATAGCAGTCTGCCAGGCTGCTCTGTCCATGGAGTTCTCCAGGCGAGGATACTGGAGCAAGTTGCCATGCCCTCCTCCAGCGGATCTTCACAGCCCGGGAAGAGAACTCGTGTCTCTTCTGGCTCCTGTTTGGCAGGCAGAGTCTTTACCACTAGCGCCACCTGGTGACAGCTTACGGTGAGTGATGCTGGGGTCGTGATCACCAGCTTTAGCCTGGGACCAGGGACCAGGCTTGATCACCCAAGGGCTTTTGTGTAGCAGAGTTTTATTAAAGTATAAAAAGGGACAGAGAAAGCTTCTGACATAGGCATCAGAAGGGGGACAGAGAGTGCCCTCCTCGCTAGTCTTAGAAAAGGCAGTTATATAATTTTTTAATTGGTTATTACAATAAGCCAAAAGTATGTCTCAAGGTTGTAAAGACCTTATTAAATCCACTCCCACAATTTACATTTTAAGATGACAGGATTAGAACTAACAATAGAAAGGTCTTACCAGACCCACCCCTAGAATATACATTTTAAGATAACAGGATTAGTCAGAAGGTTCTCAAGGAGAAACATGTCCTCAAACTGTGATATTGACCAAGACAAAGCAATGTAGTAAAAAAAAATGTTTATCCTTTCTCCTTGAGAGCCCCAAACGCCTTTTTCCTTCTTGAGGGTTGCAGACCCCTTTCTCCTCCTCAGGGACCCTGGACTTCTTATCAACCTGCCTAGGAATTGACTCTTACCGGGAAGCCCATTTTGGATGGACACTCATTACCCACTGTATCCTGCACCATGACTGAAAAACCCCTAGCCCCTCATGTGAGGAGTCTGCGTTTGGTAGAAAAGGCAAGTCTCCTGATGCTTCTGCTGTTCCTTCTTCTTCTTCTTCTTTAGTATTTATTTAGCTTCACTAGGTCTGAACTGTGGCACACAGGACTTTTTAGTTGAAGCATGTGGGGTCTAGTTCCCTGATCAGGGATGGAACCTGACCCCCTACATTGGGAGCCCGGAGTCTTAGCCCCTGGACCATGAAAGAAGTCCCTGCTTCTGCTGTTTCTACTGGCTAGCATGATGAGAGGGAAGATAAGGTGGCATTTGATTTATATATTTGTTTTTTTTTTGCACCTGTGGCCAGTGCATAGTCTCTGATGTCACAATTGTCCCGAGGCAGGTCTGGCACAACAGAAGTGGCTTCCTGCCCTTAACTGTGTCCTGGCTCCTCACTGTGTTCAATATGGCTAAGGCAGGGACTCCCCTTATGGGCCAGGTCTGTGAGTTTTCTGAAAGTCTTGGTTCGTCTGCTGCTCCCCACCCCTTGCAGTGCTCTCAGAGATATACAATTCCCTGCATGAGATCCCTTTCTGCCTAAAATAACTAGGGTGGTTTCTGTTTCCAGTCAGTGAGTCCTCACTGTAACAGACAAGCAGCACAGATCAAGGGTTGGCAAACTTTTTACTGCAGGGAGCCAGATAGTTAATAATTTTGACGCTGTGGGACTTGCCATCCTCACTGCAGTTACTCAACTCTGCCACCATCATATGGTAAAAACAGCCTCAGACAACACGTGAAATGAAAGGGTGGTTGTGTTCCAATAAAGCTTTATTTGTTCTAAATATCCATTGACAGAGTATTGGATAAAGAAGATGTGGTACATATATACAAAGGAATACTACACGGCCATTAAAAAGAATGAAATAATGCCATTTGCAGCAACGTGGATGGATTTGGAGATTGTCGTACTGAGTGAAGTAAGTCAGATGGAGAAGGAGAAATATTGAATGACATCCCTTATATGTGGAATCTGAAAAGAAATGATACAAATGAACCTACTTACAAAACAGAAAGAGACTCACAAACTTAGAGAAGGAACTTATGGTTGCCAGGCTAGGGGGAGGATGAGGGGAAGGGATAGTCAGGGAGTTTGGGATGCACATGTACACACTGCTATATTTAAAATGGAAAACCAACAAGGACAGCACAGGGAACTCTACTCAATGTTATGTGGCAGCCTGGATGAGAGGGGAGTTTGGGGGAGAATGGATATATATACGTGTGTGGCTGAGATCCTTCCCTGTTCACCTGAAATTAACACAACATTGTTAATCAATGATATATCATAACAAAATAAAAAGTTTGTTTTAAAAAACATAGAAACAAGAAATGGCCCATGTGCTGTCAATTGCAGATCCATGGAAAGACATCAGGAGTGCGCTACATCCTGGAGTGAATATGCTAGCAATTCCCTCTTTGAGTAGGAGGAGAGAGTAGGCATTTTCTAGCTCCAGTTGCAAGAGATTCCAGACTAGTTGGTAGGTAGTTTAAAATCCACGAACATTGTCCCACAGGCCTAGTCATTTATATATTCATTTACGTCTTCATGTGATAAAAAGTAGGTTTGTAGATTGCCTTTATGATCCATCTAGTGGTACCTCCCCCGGATTAATCCACGTGGACAGTCTCTTGATGGTGACAGGTGGTGACAAGTTTCCTGATTCTGTGCTTAGTGAGCAGAAGTCAAACGATGGTGTCAAATGGCTTATTTATAAATCCCAAGCAATTAAAGCAGTGCAGGGCACACAGGGGCTCCAATCAGATAGATGTTAAGTATATATGAATCATTTTCCTTTGGATTTTCAGACTGGCAGAAAGGGAAAGGATCAACATGTCCTCGCATCTCAGACTATATTTGCTCTGAATCTCTGTCTGGATGGGCCTGCATGCTAAGTTGCTTCGATCGTGTCTGACTCTTTGTGACCCTATGGACCGTAGCCTGCCAGGCTCCTCTGTCCAAGGAATTCTTCAGGCAAGAACACTGGAGTGGGTTGCCATTTCCTCCTCCAGGAGATCTCCCCCCACCCCAGGGATCAAACCTGGGTTTCCTGCATTGCAGACAGATTCTTTACCATCTGAGCCACCAGAGAAGCCCTGGGGATGGAGAAGAGGTTGGGAAATGAAGAGCGTGTGGCTGCAGCAGAGGAAATGCCAAGGGGTGGTGGACAGGAATGAAAGCACAGACCATCGTGGGTGCATCATGATGGTAAAGCCAGCACCCAGTGAGTGCACATTTGGTCCAGGCACAGCTCTGAGAGCATAACCACCACCATCATCAATGCAGCATCCCTGTGTCAGCTCCTGTGTACCTAGGCTAACTTTGTTGGACTCACTAACAAATTAGACTTACGAATGCACTCTTGGAATATAGGTTGTTTGTATGTAGGGGACTCAGTGTATATGAAATGACCCCCTGGAAGAGGTCCTTGTCCAGACGCATCCCCTGGGCAAGTCTTTCTCCTCTCAGTCTCACTTCTAGGCATTTAATCTTTGTGCTGTCACAAGAACCCTCTGGATTTTGCCCAGGGAGAGAGCCAGGGGCTCCAGTTTTCATGAACAATCAGGCTTGTCAATTGCCTGCTTTGTAATATACATAATATACAGTGTTGGATTCATCATCTTTGGGGGCCCATAAGCCCTTCACTCTCCAGCTCCTTGAAACCCATAGGGACATAGCTGATCCGTGCTGGCTCTGGCTAGGATACCTGGCCCTGGGCTGCTGTGATGCGCCAGCAAAAGGGGTGGACCAAGGAGGGGTAGAGGAACCCAGGTTGCAACAGCTTCACACAGAAGCAACAGATCTTTCTCCATGTGTAGAGTTAAAAGGAAAAGGTGCAGGATGATGCTGGGGCTGAAAAATTGGTTAAAGACCCTCTTCCCAACTTCCTATGAAGCTCTGAGTAACCTCAGAGCAGACCTGCATTTCTTCATCATGCATTCCCTCATTCATGCACTCACAAATATTGAGTGGAGCCCACCATGTACCAGCCACCTCCTTGACAACTGAAATAGATGAGCAACCCAGGGACTTCCCTGATGGTCCAGAGGCTAAGACGCCACACTCCCAATGCCTTGGGAGGAATTGGAGGAAGAATGATCCAGGCAGTCAAAACAGCAAAGTTCTCCACAGTGGCTGCACCAACTTACATCCCCACCAGCAGTGCACAAGGGTTCCCTTTTCCCCACACTCTCTCCAGGATTTGTTGCTTGTGTTCTTTTTTGATAAGAACCATTCTGACAGGTATAAGGTGACATCTCATCGTGGTTTTGAGTTGCATTTTCCTGATGATTAGGCTTGTTGCTCTTCTCTTCATGTGCCATGAGATTTGATTAGTGAAGACACTCTAGGAACTATCTTACAAGAAAGACATGAAAGAGGAACTTCCATGGTGGTCCAGTGGTTACGACTGCACTCCCAATGCAGGGGGCCCAGGTTCAATCCCTAGTCAGGGAACTAGATCCCACAGGCCATAACTAAAGATCCTGTATGCTGCAACTAAGACCCAGCACAGCCAACCAGATAAACAATTAAAAATTTTTTTAAAGATATGGAAGACATTTTCATCACCTCAAAGAGTTCTCTTGTATTCCTTCTCCATCATTCTTGTGCTCATTCACTAAGTTGTGCCCAACTTCTTGTGACCCCATGGACTGTAGCTCACCAGGTTCCTCTGTCCACAGGATTTCTCAGGCAAGAGTACTGGAGTGGGTTGCCATTTCCTCCTCCAGGGATTCTTCCTGACCCAGGGATCGAACCCAGGTCTCCTGCATTGGCAAGTGGATTCTTTACTACCAAGCCATGAGGGTGGTGTTCCTGCCCATCACTCAGTATGTTTTCTCTCACTATAGATTAGATTTGCCTTTTCTAGATTTTTATATACATGGAATCATAAAAATGTGTACTCTCTGACTGTTCTGATGTCTTTTGCTCAGAATAATATTTTGAGCTCAATTCATGCTGATATGCGTAACTTCTTGCTCTCTCTTTTTAAATCAATGCTGAAGCAGACATCATTGTCATGCGTTATCTCTTTTATATGAGGTTGCTGGAAGGTAGAGCTCAATGGGCTGCGCATACATTCTCATGGTACTCCGGCTACAGGCAGCATCCCACAGTCAAGCTCAAGAACTAGAAGGCTATTGGAAGGCACAGTCTGCATAAATGTTCTTGACTGGGACCTAACACCCACCTCACATGGCCATTATTTCAGAAAGTGTATTCTAAGAGCAGTGAATCCAGCAGCCATCCTAAATCCTTCATGTTTTATTGCGGGGCTGAACCAACCATAAAATAGATGGACCGATGTAGGAAAAACAAAATCCTTTATTTTACAAGCTAACGACATTATTTCACTTTAGGTCAACCTCCAGGGCTGATAAACGGTCCCTGCGTTCCTAAACTTAGATGTCCCGCCCTCACCCCCCAGAGAAGAAGCGCTTCAGTCACAGTGATAAGTGTCCGCAGCCCTGCCCGTTTCATCTCCTAAGTTATTCCCTGTTCATTTTCTTCTCGGATGGCTTACTTAGGGTGAGCTGTATTTTCAGGTCTCGGGCTGTTGAATGACATACATCTAGAGGCCAAACTGCTTGTAATAAGTTATCAAAGGTGCAGAGGGGTCTGACTTCCTGTCGGATGGGGTTAGGTGCCAGGCCACCGACTCCTAAATTAACTCAGTCCGATACTGACCAGGGTTCTCGGCCTCCTCCAATCAGTAGCAATTGATGAGGCCGGTCGGGAAATCCAGGCAGGACTTCACTGGGGCTGCAGTGAGGGGAGTGAGAACAAGTAACAGTTTGCCTTGCTTGCTTGCTCCCTGAAGTGTGGGTGAGCAGGTTCCTTACATGGGGTGAGGGGAGAGGTATGTCCAGGGGTTGAGCCAAAGGGATGAGTTCGTTGGTTTGCCCACCCCTTTGTGGCCTTGAGTGCAAGGGACACGCACAGGGCTCTGTCTTGCTCCTGACCACCTGTTATGCTCCAGGCTCTTCAGAAGTGGCAGCTGGGTTTTGTTTTTGCTTTTTTGGTCTTTTTGTATCTTGTCCAGAATATTATCCAACTGTGCAGACACTTCCCAGGTGGCACTAGTGGTAAAGGCTCCTCCAGCAGGAGACGCAGGTGTGATCCCTGGGTGTAGAAGGTCCCCTGAAGAGGGAAATGGCAACCCACTCCAGGATTCTTGCCTGGGAAATTCCATGGACAGAAGTGACTGGCCGGCTACAGTAAATGGGGCTGCAAGAAGTCGGATATGACTGAGCACGCACACACAGAGAGTCTGTAGTCTGTTGCTATAGAAGGTGTTTGTCCAGGTACAAGTATTACAGCACAAGGTCCCAAGCCCCAGGTCCCAGCCTGTCCCAGTATTTATCAAGCACCAGTTATACACAAGGCACTGGGCTAAATTCTGAGATTACAAAGAAGAACTACCTCTGCAGAAGAGATGTGTCTTCCCTAGGATGCTGTAGGCTGCATGCGACAGAAGATAAAAGATCATCTTCTCAAATTAAATTCAGTGGAATTCCAATGCAGATCTCTGTTCAAGGAAATAGATAAACTTACTTGAGAATTATGTGGAAGTCCGCATAAAGTTTGTGTCCATATATAACTAAGGAAAGACAGTGTGAGGCGAGACAGTTTTAAAGGGAAGAAACACAGAGGAGAGGAACATAGTTGTCCAAGAAGGATTATATTAAAACATCGCTCAGCATCGTCATGTAAATGCCTCTCTTATTTCTCCCTCTAAACCTCCTTAAAATACATTTACTTTATTATTGGGTTGGTGAAAACGTTCTTTCGTATTTTTCCCCATAAAATGGCTCTAGTGGCCCTTAGTTCTGGAGAAGGGAATGGCAGCCCACTCCAGTGCTCTTGCCTGGAGAATCCCAGGAAAGGGGGAGCCTGGGGGGCCGCCGTCTGTGGGGTCGCACCGAGCTGGACACGACTGACGCGACTGAGCAGCAGCAGCGGCGGCAGCCCTTAGTTGTCTTTACCTTCATCGGAAACAATTTTTTTTTGAATTATATTGTGAAAACTGTCATATCACCATGCATTAAAAAAATTAGCAAATTAGTGAGTTTTTGTGTAGCCATTTTAATATTGAAGATGGAGGAAAAGAGCAACATTTTTGGCATATTATGCTTTATTATTTCAAGAGAGGTAAAAATGCAACTGAAGTGAAAAAAGAATGGTTTGTGCAGTGTATGGAGAAGGCGCTGTAACGGACAGAAGGGACGAAAGTGGGTTGTGAAGTTTCATGCTGGAGACTTCTCGCTGGAGGATGCTCCGCGGGCGGGTAGACCAACTGAAAAGGACAGCGATCGAATGGGGACCTTAACTGAGAACAATCGATTTTACACCACGCAAGAGATAGCCGCCGGACTCAAAATATCCAAGTCAACCAAACAGAAGTCAGCTTGGTTATGTTAGTTGATTTGATGTTTGGGTTTCAAATAAGTTAAGCAAAAAACCCAAAAACTTCCTGACTCTATTTCCACATGGGATTCTCTACTTAAAATGTAATGAAATGTTCTTGCTCTGTTTTTAAAACAAATTGTATTGGGTGATGATAAGTGGATACTGTACTATCATGTGGGACGGAAGAGATCATGGGGCAAGTGAAGTGAACCACCACCAACCACACCCGAGGCCAGCCTTCATTGAAATTAGGTGATGTTGTATATATGGTGGGATTGGAAGGGAGTCCTCTTTCATGAGCTCCTTCCAGAAAAATGAATGGTTAATTCAAACAGGTACTGCTCCAGTTGGACTAACTGAACAGCACTTGATGGAAAGTGTCAGGAATGAGTCAACAGAAAATGCATAATCTTCCATCAAGATACCTCAAGACTACATATTTCTTTGATGACCAGGCAGAAACTATCACAGCTTGGCTGGGAAGTTCTGATTCATGCACCATATTCACCAGACAATGCACCATTGGATTTCCACTTATTTCAGTCTTTACAAAATTCTCTTAATGGAAAAAATTTGAACTCCCTGGAAGGCTCTAAAAGGCACCTGGAATAGTTCTTTGCTCAAAAAGATGAAAAGTTTTGGGACAATGGAATTACGAAGTTGCCTGAAAAACCAAAGAAAGTACTAGAACAAGACAGTGAACATGTTCAATAAAGTTCTTGGGGAAATAGAAAAATGTGCCTTTTATTTTTACTTAAAAACCAAAGGAACTTTTTGGCAGACCCTGTAATACTCCTGGGCCTTGTTTTGGCTTTTCAGGAGGAAAGGTCAGGGGGGAGTAAGGATCTGTCAATACCTAAGCCTGGATTTACTGTGGTGTCTTTGAAGCAGCTTTTTGGCTTTTTAATGTTATAAATTAAAACCAACAACAACAAAACTCAGTTTCTTCTTTGGTGTTGCAAGGCCATCTTATAAATCATGATAGTTTATATGTGAACCTAGCATATTTCAACATTGTATCCTAATATAATTATATATTATATCTTAAATAAACATTTGCACCTTTATTAAGTAAATTTCATTCAATATTTCAATATATGTAAACAGAATAATCTCATATTTAAAAAAAATACTTTAGTTTTCTGTTTAACATACTTTCTCAGGGATTTAAGTAACTCCTAAAAGTGAAATGAATCTTAGGTTCTCAAAAAAAAAAATCCCAAATCATCTAACTAGGTTTATATTTACATTTTCTTAAACTTTACAACCTAAAATCACAAGTCTCAAATCAGCGCTCACTCACACAGTTTTGATTGGAATCACAAGTCATCAGAAAATCTGTACCAAATATAGAGTTGTTCTTTTTTTCAATGAAGTATACTTGATTTGGACTTCCCAGGTGGTGCAGTGGTGAAGAATTTGCCTGCCAAAGCAGGAGACACAAGGAACATGGGTTCCATCCCTGGGTCTAGAAGATCACCTGGTGAAGGAAATGGCAACCCACACCAGTATTCTTGCCTGGAAAATTTCAAGGACAGAGGACCCTGGAAGGCTACCATCCACAGGGTTGCAGAGTCGGACACGATTGAGCAACTGAGCTTGCAAACACGATACTTGATTTACAGTATTATATTAGCATCTGGTATACAGCATAATGATTCAATATTTTTATAGATTATATACTTCATTTAAAGTTGCTGCCAAATAATGGCTGCATTTCCCTGTGCTGTGAAATATATTCCTGTTATGTATTTTACACATAGCACTTGGTACTTTCTAACCCCCTACCCCTATCACGCCCCTCCCCTCTCCCCTCTCCCCACTGGTAACCACTAGCTTGTTCTCTATGTCTGAGAGTTTGTTTCTGTCTTGTTATATACACTGGGTTTATTTTTTAGAGTCTACAGATAAGTGATAATATAGAGTATTTGTCTTTCACTGCCTGACATTTCACTAAGCATAACACTCTTGATCCAGCCACATTGCTGCAAATGGCAGAATTTCATTCTTTTTTTATGGTGACTATTCAATTGTGTGGAATGGTAACTTCATCCTTTCACCTCCTAATGGGCACGTAGCTTGATTCCCTGCATACATGCTAAGTCGCTTCAGTCATGGCCAACTCTTCAATCCTATGGACCGTAGCCTGCCAGGTTTCCCTGTCCATGGGATTCTCCAGGCAAGAATACTGAAGTGGGTTGCCATGCCCTCCTCCTGGGAATCTTCCTGACCCAGGGATCGAACCCATGTAACAAGAGAAGGGTGTGCGTCTCTTTATCTATCACTCTCTGGGTAGTTATTTAGTACTTGCATTTTTAAATTAGCCCTGCATCTCTCTGATAACCATTCCTATAGAAGGTTTGCAGGGAACAAGTTTGGTGAATAAACGTTATGGCAACAATTCTCCTCACGGGCACTAGGTGGCAGCATTGCACCACAGCTGCTGCCTCTCTGGGTTCCCTGGATCCCTCCACAGGAGCTTCGTTCACACCCTGACACCCACTGCCTTCCTTCCTAACCTTCTTCACTGCAACCTGACCTTGGAGTGACCCTGTCTTCAGGATGCCATCCTCTTCCTTCTCTCCTTCACCTCCTCTCTCCCAGTTCTGCTGTTTTCCAGCCCCTGTCCAAAGCAGCTTGTTGCGGGGTCAGAAGAACCAAAGACCCAAAGACCCTTTTCCAGGATTAGAAGACTCTGATGACCTTTTTCAAGGACCTCCATCCACCCAGTCCCCAGTCCCATGCAAAGGAAAATTGATATTTGTATCAAGGACTTGACGGTGTGAATCATATCCCAGCCATGCGTTCCTCACCCAGATCCGACTGCAAAGAGCCCAGTGACTCTGCTGGTTAATCTTCACATGGTTCACACCTGTCCCAAGGAGTCTGAAATGCTATCAGGCTTTTTGTGATAATTACTTCTATGCGTCAGCTTCACTGGGCTCTGGCGCCCCATTGTTTAGCCAAATGCTACTCCCATGTGTAGCTATTTTGTTGATGTGGCTAATAGTTTCAACCATTTGACTTTAAGTCAAGGAGATGACCCTCCAGCCTCTGGGTGGGCCACACCTAGTCCGTCGAAGGCCTTACAAGCAAAAACAGAGGTTTCCCAGAGAAGAAGTTCTGCCTCAAAACTGTAACATAGACATCCTGGGTTTCCAGCCTGCTGGCCAGCAGTATAGACTTTAGTCTCTACCTCTATCTTTTATCCTATACATAATATAAGTATTATTATATGTGGGACTTCAGGTGTCTCAGTGGTAAAGAAACTGCCAACCAATGCCGGAGACGTGGGTTTGATCCCTGGGTCAGGAAGATCCCCTGGAGAAGAAAATGGCAACCACTCCTGTACTCTTGCCTGGGAAATTCCATGGACAGAGGAGCCTGGCAGGCTACAGTCCATGGGGTTGCAAAGAGTCAGATACGACCATCTATGTATCTATATAGATATATCCTGTTAGTTCCATGTCTCCGGAGATCCCTCACTGACACAGGCATATTGTCATATACCCAAGGGGAAGCCTAAGGCTTGAGGACACCAAGCTTTGAGCTATTGTCATTTTGTTTAAGGCAGAACCAAACTCATGGTTTTGTAACAGGATATCTCATTTTAAACAAACCTGTACGGAGCAGATTTTTGCAGAAGTTTAAGATTAAAAAAAATAATAATAAATTGTGGGGACTTCCCTGGTGGTCCAGTGGTTAAACGTGAGTACGAGCCCTGGTCCGGGAGTTATATCCCACATGCCATGGGGCACTGTCAAAAAAAATAAAATAAATGGATTGTGCATTCACTGTCAGAGACTGAAGGAAAGTCACCTGTGCTTGGACCACGTGTGTGTGTCAAGGGAGGAAGAGGCAACACCTTGATGGGTTACGGCTGCACTCGCTGCTATAACAAGCAGCCCCTACGGCTTCTCACAATGGGAGTTTGCCTTGTGACTCACAGCAACGGGACTAAGGATGGCCTTGGACAGCAGGTCCATGAGAGAAGGTGGAGGAGAAACAGATCATCCCCAGACACGCTGGCCCGTTTTACTAGCAAGACCGTGATGTCAAAGGTTAGCCAGGCACAGCGGTAGCCAGCTGGGCTCACGCTGGAAGGGGAAGGAGAGATTTTAACATCTAGCCATTTCTGCTTCACCTTCTACTTGGGGCTTTCGTATTTTTCTTCTCGAATCAGCCCTGGGACACCTCGACTGCAAATACCCTGCAGTGGGGCTCAGCTTTCATCACTGTGTTCACTGCTATGGGAGCCCTTAAAATAAGACAGTTACCTGAGTAGGGGCGTGTCAGAGGTGAGGAAAGGAAGGTCCCCCTTTTGTCTTTCTATGCTTCTGGATAGTTTGAAAATTTTCCCAGCATTTTGAAGAACTGGGTGGTGGGGGTGACATCTTTCATCTCTTGGATCATGCTTTGTTGGTATGTTTTTTTTTCTTTTTTTAAATTTATTTTTAATTGGAGGATAATTGCTTTACAATGTTTTGTTGTTGGTTTCTGCTCTGCAACAACATGAATCAGCTATATGTATACATATATCCCCTCCCTCCGGAGGCTCCCCCAGCCATCCCAGCCCTCTAGTTCATCACAGAGGACCAAGCTGAGCTCCCTGTGCTATACAGCAGCTTCCCGCTATTTTTTATTTTATACTGGAGTATGTTTGATTTACAATGCTGTATTAGTTTCAGGTGTACAGAAAAATGGTTTAGTTTGTGTCTATTTTCTTTCAGATTCTTTTCCCATATAGATTATGATGGAGCATTGAGTAGAGTTGCCTGTGCTATACAGAAGGGCCTTGTTGATTATCTATATTAGATTTGGTAGTACGAACCTGTTCATCTCAACCTCTTAATTTATCCTCTCTCCCCCACCTTTCCCTTTGGTAACCACACATTTGTTTCCTAACTCTGTGAGTCTGATAGATATATTTTCAATCCTTAAAATAAATGATCATAAAGAAGAAGCAAAAAATCAAATCAAGTGTGTTATCTATTTCAGGGAATGATGCTGGAGTGGCATTCTATAGTTCTAGGAGCTGATAGACAATTACAATATGTAAAGTTTGTAGAGATGATCCACTTCATTTAAATGATGCTCAGGAAAATAAAAGTCTTCATTTTCTCTTGCCTGATCACTTGATAACTGGTCTTCATGACCACCCCCCCCTTTTTTTTTACCCCCACCCCTTCCTGTGACTCGGAGAGTATAGATCAACTGTGAGTTTCCTGTGGCTTGTTTGTCTCATCTTTCCTTTTCTCCCTTCAAAAGGAAATTATTGGCTGGTGTCCTTTTTTCGGGGAGGGGGAGAGAGAGATGAATATTGGTTTGCAGCCCATTTCTGCAAAGCCTTATTTATCTCACAGATGCAGGAAGTTAAATTTTGATGATGTGCTTAGCTGGGAAGGAGGGTGTAGGAGATGAGCTCCTTCCTACAAAAAGAGAGAAAATGAAGCATTATTACCTCAAGAAAGGGACCTGATTGGGCTGTCTTTGGAAGTCAAACGTTGCTGCCAAGTTATCTGGAGCCTGGTACACATGAGGGCGGGGGCAGGGAGGGGAAGGGCATGGAGGGTGAGATGCTCAGACCGCAGCTTCTGCCAGAGGGGGTCTGCACACGTCCTTCTTCCTTAAAAATAAATCCCAATCAGCAGCCTTCATGCACTGATGTGGGGCGGGGGCTGGACGGACACCAGAGGGGAGCCTAGGGCTGGCAAGTGTCCTCAGCCTGGAGGTTGGATGGTAGTGGCTTGGAAAGGATGCTCAGGTAGGTCCAGGATGGAGTCTGTGGCCCCTGGTCCTCTCTGTAAATATCATTGCCTTATTCATGACTCCTCCAGTTTCAAATGCAGTTGTTGTTCAGTCGCTAAGTCATGTCCGACTCTTTGTGACCCCATGGACTGCAGCATGCCAGGCTTCCCTGTCCTTCACCATCTCCCAGAGTTTGCTCAAACTTATGTCCATTGAGTCAGTGATGCCATCCAACCATCTCATCTTCTGTCTCCCCCCTCTCCTGCCCTCAATCTTTCCCAGCATCAGGTCTTTTCCAAAGAGTCGGCTGTTCGCTTCAGGTAGCCAAAGTATTGGAGTTTCAGCTACAGCATTGGTCCTTCCAATGAACATTCAGGCTTGATTTCCTTTAGAATTGACTGGCTTGATCTCCTTACTATCCAAGGGACTCTCAAGAGTCTTCTCCAGCACCACAGTTCAAAAGCATCAATTCTTGTCTCAGCTTTCTTTATGGTCTGACTCTCACATTTGTACCTGAGTATTGGAAAAACCATAGCTTTGACTATATAGACCTTTGTCAGCAAAGTGATGTCTCTGCTTTTTAATATGCTGTCTAGGTTTGTCAAACACAGAAACCCATTCAAACTGGTGGGGTGGGTTAAATGGCACACCTAACTGAAAAGGTCAGGGGTTAATAACCCGAGGGGATGCTGTATAGAGGTGTTGAAAGTCTGATTCTTTTGACTCTGTTTTCCTCTGTTGGCTTCAGTCCAGGGCCAGTCCTCTTTATTCACAACCCTCAGGGCCAGGACAATGGAAATTGTTCCTGGACAGTGCTCATTTCCGGAGCCAAGGACTTCTCCATTCAAATCATACTATTAGCTTGGGGCACTGCTTCCTAGAGACAACTCCAGGGCTCTGTATTCTGATATGTTCTCATATGTATTAATAAAATCAGATGATAATTAGAAGGACATACAAATTATCATCCAAACTGGAACACTTCCGCGAGATAAAGGGAGCACTGTTAATAATCACACTGAGGACTTTCCTGGTGGCCCAGTGGTTGAGAATCCCCCTGCCATGCAGGGGACAGGGGTTTGATCCCAGGTTGGTGAGGATTCTACATGTGATGGCAGGGGGTGGGGGGAGGCGCAATCCTGCCCGCGTGCCACAACTACTGAGCCTGCGAGGGGCAACTACTGAAGCCTGTGCTCTGCAACAAGAGAGTAACCCCCACTCGCCACAACCAGAGAAAGTCCACGCACAGCCAAAAATGAATAAAATAAGTCAATTAAAAAATAATGACACTGAGACAACAGATGTAAATGGAAGATCCCCACCCCTGGGCAGATAAGGCCGTACGGGCATCCTGGTGATGACCTGAGTCACAGGATGGCTGCCAAGATTGAGACAATGTTCCACGGAGAAGGTTTAACAAACTGCAGGAATGAAGAAAGTGCTTGGAAAGGCTCTTAAAGCAGTGTTGTCTGTCTTAAAGCAGACTCTGTGTTGCTGAGTCTGGGGGTGGGTGTCTGGAAGGTTTGGGCATGTGTCAAGGCTCCCCACGTACTGGTTAGGTGACTAATGATGCATTATCTTGGACTCATACACTCGAGAGTACTTTCAGTCCCAAGGCACTTCTAGAAATGATGCTCTTGTGTAGCTACTTGGTTTCCACTTCCTAATTGTCTCTGCAAATAGTCCCCTGCTCTGGCTATGCAGTAGTCAGCCTGGGCTTTTTGCCCAGAGAAGGTTCATTCTACTGCTTTGGCTTCTCTGTGTGTTTGACTGTGAGGTAGATGAGTAGTCCCCAGAGCCAACGCACACATTTGAGACCTGCAGCTGGTTGACGCTCTTGATGGATCAGGATCTGGAGAGCTTCAGCCTCTCTGGACAATGAGGAGACTTTCTCCAGATGCAGCCTGGGGAGAGCTGCACACTGTCCTTCCGGTCCTTGGTCCCATAGCCCCCTCCCAGTGCTTCCTGCTCCAGGAACCAGACACCAGGCAGCTTTTGACTCCTGCTTTGCCACCTGGGATGCATTAAAACTTCAGGTGGAGTTTCCATAACGACCCGAGCTCAGTTCCTTTATGATGCTTGTAAGAAAAAATAACTGTTGGGTGGGTTGTTGTCAGATCATTCGCGTGGAAACAAAATGTGCTTCCTCAGCTCTTCAAAAGAGCAGAGCAGACGGGGCTGCCAGCTTCCTAAAATGCTGCCCTTAAAACCATTTTCGTTTCTCTCAGAAAACAAAAGATGTTTTGAGGCGGTGGACCAGATGACCCCAGGACCTGTCTTCCCTGGAAAACTGTTTTTGTTTTGTAAGGCTCAGCTTAAACGTCTTTCCCTTGTGCCCACGTCATTGATAAGGACAGGTGTTCCTGTGATGTCTGCCTCCCCGTAGTAGCTCAGGGAGACTGCTCTCATGACCCCTTGCCTGGTTGTTTTTGTTTAGTTGCTAAGTGGTATCCAACTCTTTTACGATCATGGACTGTAGCCTGCCAGGCTCCTCTGTCCATGGGGTTTCCCCGGCAAGAACACTGAAGTGGATTGCCATTTCCTTCTCCAGGGGTTCTTCCCAGCCTAGGGATCAAACCCATGTCTCCTGCATTGGCAGGCAGATTCTTTACCACTGAGCCACCATCAAAGCCCCCTTGCCTGGTTAGATGTCCCTAATGTGCAAGTCTGTGTGATCGAGCAGGCAGACTCCCAACCTCTCTTAGTCACTGGTTTGCCCCTAGAAGCTCCAGTCATGTTTTAGGCATATTTTGAAATTAATTTGTATTGGACTATAGTTGCTTTACAATGTTGTGTTAGTTTCTGCTGTACAACAAAGTGAATTAGCTATACGTTTACATAGATCCCGTTTTTTGGATTTCCTTCCCATGTAGGTTACCACAGGGCACTGAGGAGAGTTCCCTGTGCTATCCAGTAGGATCTCGTTAGTTATCTGTTTTATACACAGCACTATATATATGTCAATCCAAGTCTCTGAATTTATCACACCCCCTCTTCCCTCCTTGGTGTCCATCCTTTTGGTCTCTATGTCTGTGTCTCTATTTCTGCTGCTTTAGGCATTTTACAGCTTAATAAATAACTGTGGAAAGAATGAGTAGGCAGCAGTGGCCAAATAAAGTCCATGACCAGCGGAAACAATAGGAGGAGTTGTGAAAACTTGACCTTCTAATTGAATATCTGGTGGATTCTGGCAGAGAGAAAGAAAAGGGAGAGGGATGGATATTGGATAGGAAAGCAACATTGTCTGCCCCAGAGTCCCACCCAGCACTGGGGTCCTTTTCATAATCCCCAGCCCACTTCCGACTCCAGCCACAACTGTGATGGGTGGTTCTGTGAAAACTCAAACTCACTCTGTGTTACCTACCTCCCCAAGACTGATCCATCTGCTTCCTATTTCCATGTTCATGCTCTTCAGCTAATGGGTAGATAAACTCACCATGATGCATCCATGACGTGGAACACTGCTCAGCTATAAGAAGAATGGACTTATGTACATGACAACCCTATGAATTTCAAATGCGTCGTGCAGGTGAATGTCGGGCTGAAAAAGCTACATGCTGTAGAATTTTATTTATATGACCTTCTGGGAAAGCTAAATGCATAGCCATGATTAAAAGAAAAAACATCAGAGTTTGCCAGGAGCTTGAGAGGAATTGATTTTAAATGGGTAACACAAGGGAGATGGTGAAGCTGATGGAATTCTTGTGTTTTGCCTCTAGTGATTGCTATTCAACTGCATGCCTTTGTCACACTCTTAGAAATGTACACCATAAGCAGGATTTCTCCTAAATTTTGAAATAAATAAAATGTAAAAATATATTAAAAATATTCCCACCGCCTGAATGGAGAACATTTCTCTTTACAAAGAAGAGCTTAGCAAAAAGTGTGCTAAATATATTTCCCCACAGACTAAGTTAAAGATGTGAAAGTTTGAGTCATGGACTCAAAACTGGGTCAAGATACAAATGAGATCACCTCCCTGGTGATCTGCGTTTATCCACCATTTTGTGGACATTGATCAGAAGGTAGAAGCCAGTAATAAAAATCATATTCATCCCTAAGGATGGAAAGGTGTTTATAAAACCTTGGTTCTCACCCTCCTCCCCATCTTTCATTTCAACATACATAATCTTTTGGTTGATAAACTTGGGTAGCCAGAAAATAGACATGTTTATAGTTGAAGGGAGCTAGATATCTCTAGAACAAGGAAGTGATGAAGAAACAGGGTTACATCTGGGTCTCCAGGAAACTGGAATCAAGGACGTGAATCTTGCAGGGAGATTTATCTTTGTTGTTGTTGCTTTTCTTTGTCTCTGCTTTGTGAGCTGTGTGTCAGCTTTGTTATTCCTTCTGCATATGTAATTTCTCCACATGGATATCAACTGTTTCTATGACTAATATCTTGAAACTTTAGTCATCCCAAGACAAATGAACTGAATTTTCTTCCTTTTAAGGATAAAATTTTGTAGGAGGAACTTTATTGGCATAGCTACACCCAGATATCCATGGATGTTGGATTATGTTAAGAAACCATACAGTTAAGGAACTTCCTTTATGGTCCAGGGGCTAAGATATCACACTCCCAATGCAGGGGGCCTGAGTTCAATCCCTGGTCAGGGAACTAGATCCCACATGCCACAACTAGAGATTCCAAGGTCATGACTAAAACCCAGCACAGTCAAAAAATAAATATTTACATAAATATTCATAAGTAAAAACATAATAAATAAAAATAAATATTTTTAAAAAAGAAATTATACAGTTCAGTTCAGTTCAGTCACTCAGTCGAGTCCGATTCTTTGCGACCCCATGGACTGCAGCATACCAGACCTCCCTATCCATCACCAGCTCCTGGAGTTTACCCAAACTCATGTTCATTGAGTCAGTGATGCCATCCAACCATCTCATTCTCTGTCGTCCCCTTCTCCTCCTGCCTTCAATCTTTCCCAGCATCAGGGTCTTTTCAAATGAGTCAGTTCTTTGAATCAGGTGGCCAAATATTGGAGTTTCAGCTTCAACATCAGTCCTTCCAATGAATATTCAGGACTGACCTCCTTTAGGTTGGACTGGTTGGATCTCCTTGCAATCCAAGGGACTCTCAAGAGTCTTCTCCAGCACCACAGTTCAAAAGCATCAATTCTTTGGCACTCAGCTTTCTTTATAGTCTCACTCTCACATCCACACATGACTACTGGAAAAACTATAGCCTTGACTAGATGGACCTTGTTGTCAAGATAATGTCTCTGCTTTTTAATAAGCTGTCTAGGTTGATTATAACTTTTCTTCCAAGGAGCAAGCATCTTTTAATTTCATGGCTGCAGTCAAATATGCTTAAGATAGTATGTTTCATATTACTTGACTTTTACCACAATTTAAAAAATAATTGTTTAAAAAAAATGAACATGTTCATGTCAGCTCCCATGTAAGCCAAAAGCCATTTGCAAGTAGCAAAGAGAAAATTTTCAGGAAAGGGCTAACTTTCCCAAAGGGATTACTGTTCTTAGATAGAGGGGATTGTTAAGTGGACAAAAATGTATATCTATACCATTCCTCCTATTTTGGTGGGGTGTGTTTTGTGGAGGGTTGGTGATAGCAGATAATAGGTGTTTGGTTTTCCACCATTCATTTCCTTTTCTTCAGAGAGGATGGATTTGACTTCTCTGTGTGGAACGCACTCCTGCTTCTCCCTCACTCAGTTCACCTGTATTGGTTTGAGTTGACCCTCACCAGGGCTGGACACATGACTCAGACCTGTCCAATCAGAACATCACACTCCCAAGGATAGTGATTGGTTTAGAGATAAGCAAGGTAATCAATCAGAACCTATGGCATTGAAAGAAACGATTTTGTTTTGTTTTGAGGTATTTTCAGTACTACTGAAAAAGAAACATACACTCCTACTTCTCACCATCCCATACACCTCTCTCCAGAATTGACCTGAACGGCTTTGGTTGTGAGCTGCTGGCCGCAGTCTCGCCCCCTTGTGAAATCTTAGAAAGAAGCCCCTCTGGGGACAGAAGAGCTATGGCACAGAGAAAAACTGAGTTCTGGGGACACTATTGGAGTCCCTGAGTCAGGGCACTATTGGAGTCTAAGTCCTGACACCAATATATCCATTGAGTTTTCAATTAACCGGCCTCTAAAGAGATTTGAACTGTTTTCAGTCCTTGTTTGGTCCAGAGCTCTTATCAGTCCTTTACACTTTAAAGTGAGTCTAACAACAATTCAATTTTTTAAAGAGAGATTTATGGGAATTTCCTAGCAGTCCAGTGGTTAGGACTCCACACTTTCATGCTGAGGGGTTCAATCCCTGGCCAGGGAACAAAGATCCCACAAGCTGTCCAGTTCAGCCCAAAATAATAAATTTTATATTTATTTTTTATAATATAAAATTTATGTTTCACCTATTTATAATTCACCTTTCCTACAGTGCCAGAGAGCTGAATTTGATCCCTGAGTCAGGAAGATCCCCTGGAGTAGGAAATGGCTGCCATCTCCAGTATTCTTGCCTGGAGAATTTCATGGACAGAAGAGCTTGGTGGGCTACAGTCCATGGGCTCACAAAGAGTCAGACACAACTGAGTAACTTTCATTTGCTGAGCATCTGCTGTATGCCTAGCTCTCTGCATAGGCTATTACAGTCAATCTGCACATCAGTCATGTTTTATTTTACCTTTCAGTAGATGAAGGAATGGGACTCAGAGAGTGGCACAACTGGGTAGGCAGGAAGAATGAAAGAATGACAAATAAAGCTGACAGAGCTCACAAAATAAAGGTAAGGACAAGAAGCAACCACAAAAATAAATCTCCCCACAGGATTCAAGTCCTTGCTTCCACTTTCTCTGAGTCCCAGCTGCATCCCTGTTGCTTCCATCATTTCCTTGTTTTGGAGATATCTATCTCCTGTTCAACAATAAAATGTGCCTATTTGCCAGCCAGCCATGTTTTTCAACCAGAAGATTACATATGTCAAAATGAGAGATGAGGAGCAGAGTGAGAACTAAGATTTTTATAGACTAAACACCTCTCCATCATTATGGACAAATAGAAAATATGAACTAGGTAATTTCTAAACCTTCTTCCATCTCATGTGTTTAGCTCTATGATTTTTTTTTAATCTACAGGTAGAAAAACACACAGAGAAAGCTCATGTCTTGCCACTCCACACAGGATCAACTGTTTCTATGACTGCTTTCTTAAAACTTTAGTTATTCCAAGACAAATTAACACATTTTTTTCTCCATTCCAGGCATATCGGCTATTTCCAGTCCATGTAAGTCATACTTTTTTTTTTCTTCTAGTTTGAGATATCTTTTGAGAAATGTCTTCTTTGTGCTCTACAGAAACCAGACATAGAAAATTAGACTTTGTGGGAGGGTTGGTGGTAGGAACCGAGCTCTTTCCCATCATTAATTGGAAGATGTCCTCTTGAGCCCTGAATGTTGTTTCAAATACTTATGGAATCAGCATTCAAAGGTGTTATCTTGGACAATGCTTATCAGTCCCTCTAAAGGCCCCTTTCCAAGAGATGTTCTCTGGACCAGCACTACGGCTGCCCCTAGCACTCTTGCCACTATTATCCTGTCTTTAGCTGCAGCAGAAAGGAAGCAGGAGAATCATTTTCCACTTCGCCTTCCATTTAGTCTCGCATCTTCAGCTCCCATTGGTGGAACCTAACAGGAAGGGGCTGGGTGTGGAAGTCTGGAAATGTCATTCTCTGACTCTTAGCCCCTTATAATGGAGCAGATAATGGGAGGGTAGGAATAGGAATGAGATCAAGGAGAAAAACAACCTATGTTCTATCCCAGCCAAGCCTCACCTTTCTCTTTGCCAACTTCTCATCATTAATTCTCAGATTAGATTTTTCAGAAAGGACATCCTAGAACCCAGAGACCAGACAAGTCCTCTTGGGCTGAAGGGTTTTTTTTTGTTTGTTTGTTGTTTGTTTTTCTGTTTTGGCCATGCCATGCAGCATGTGAGATCCTGGTTTCCTGACCAGGAATTGAACCTGTGTCCACTGCAGTGGAAAGTGTAGAGATTTAACCATTGGACCTCCAAGGAAGTCCCAAGTCCTCTTGTTAAATAGTCCTAAATTAGCCTGTGTGTCCCCTTCCTAACTCTCATAATCCCTATTTTTGTCTTGGTCATTTATTTATTAATAGTCTGCATAATTTAATTTCATGAAAGAAAATGTTGAAGAGAATAGGCCAAACTCTTTCAAAAGAAAAAGAAAGAAAGTTTCAAGTCAAAAAAAAAAAATCACCATTTCCTTCTGACTCAGCACAACCACTTTTATCAGTTTGTGCCAGTAATCTATCAATTCAAGTAAAGTTTTACAAACCTTGACACAGTAAGTAAGTTCTCTGTATGTTTTATGGAACAAAACTTTATGGACATTCCAATATTTTAGATATAGAGGCTTAAATGCATATTGATAACTATGAGACTCTTCAAAGGGAAAGAGGGAAGTAAATTCACTTAAGGTCCCATGAAAAACTGTAGGAGTTGGGAGGACTGGTTTTCCAGGTAGGATTCTGGTGCAAAGACACTGGGTAGAGCTTTGGTGAATCAGAAAATATAGAAAGATATGCTTAGTCATGTCTGACTCTTTACGGCTCCCTGGACCGTAACTTGCCAGGCTCCTCTGCCCATGGAACTTCTCAGGCAAGAATATTGGAGTGAGTTGCCATTTCCTACTCAAGCAAAACATAAAACAGAGTGAAGTCAGGAGAGGATCTGACATGGAAATCTCAATAAGCTTCTACTAGGAAAGAGCACAGAATCCTAAGACTTCAATCTTCTGAGAATTTCATGGATGGCAGAGGAGTGGCAGAGCATGAGTCTTCTCCATGTGTTTCTTTACCTGTAGATTTCAAAAGAAAAGCACAGAATTAAAGAACATGAGAGATGAGAGAAGGTTTAGATCACCCAATTTAAATTTTTTCAACCTCAATTTGCCTAAAAATCACTGAGGAAGAGTTTCGAAATCAGAAACGCAATGTCTCCATCCTGGTGGCTTCTTTGAATTAGATTTTTTTTTTAATTGGGGTGGAATTGCTTTACAATGTTATGCTAGTTTCTACTGCACTACAGTGTGAATCAGTTATATTTGTACATAGATCCCTTCCCTCTTGAGCCTCCCTCCATCCTCCCTATTCCTCTCCTCTAGGCCATCACAGAGCACTGAGCTGAGCTCTCTGTGCCAAGCAGCAGCTTCCTGCTAGCTATCTATTTTACACAGGGTAGCGTATCTAGGTGAATGCTTTCTCAGTTCATTCCACCCTCTCCATTCCTGCCTTTGTCCACAAGTCCTTTCTCTATGTCTGTGTTTCTATTCCTGCCTTGCAAAGAAAATGTGGTATATGTGTACAATAGGATATTACTCAGCCATAAAAAGGGATGAAATTGGGTCATCTGTAGTGTTGTGGATGAACCTAGAGTCTGTCATATAGAGTGAAGTAAGTCAGAAAGGGAAAAACAAATATCATATATGAACACATATGTGGAATCTAGAAAAATGGAATCAGATTTTGAAAGAGCTCTCTGGGTCATTTTGATGCACATTCTCAGATAAGAACCTTTGACTGAGACAATGCTTTCACTTTACACATAATCAGAGACCAAGTGATCTGACCCACATTTCCCCGTGGGTTTTGTCATGGAGACACCAGATGTCCATGAATCCTTTACCTTTCCCACCCCCCTGCCTCGGAACAGCTGTCTGGTTGTTTTTTGTCCCCTGGGTGCAGACTCAGACTGTATTTCACAGCATCTAATCATCCAGTGCTTTTGGCCCAGAGATAAGTTAAATCAGCTGGTATGCTTTATGGATAATAATCAGTTTGACTAAAGCTCTCAATTCTAGAGTCTAGCTCTGGCAGCTGGACTTCTCAGTGGCTCTAGGATGAGATTTTTCCTTCTGTGAAACCAGTGGAGTAGCCAAAATTTCAACAGCACAAACATCCTCACAGGAGGAATAATTGATTTTGTCCACCCCATATTGCCTTACCAAAGATCCATGGACTTAAAGGAAAGCCATGACAACCCTCATTGTATGTACATGGATGCAAGCATGTGCCTCATATGCACATATGTGGTCCTAGATAACATATGTGTTCTCCACTTGAATTGCTCTTGTGGAATAGCCTTATGCGGTTTTGGACTTTTTTGTTATTGATTTGTAAAAGATGTTTACATATCAGAGATTTAGCCTTATTTTTATATTAGGAAACAAATTTTTCCTCATTTTGTCACTTTTCTTTTGATGAATCAGTTAAATTCATCTGTCAGACCTAGAGAGGACATTTTTATTGAGAATATTGTTGTTTGTTTAGTCGCTAAGTCGTGTCTGACTCTTTTGTGACTCCCTGAACTCCTCTGTTCATGGGATTTCCCAGACAATACTGGAATGGGCTGCCTTTCCTTCCCAGGGGATCCTCCCAGCTCATGAATTGAACCTGTGTCTCAAATTCTTTACCACTGAGCCACCTGGAAAACCCTATTGAGAATAGAGAACAATGCTGTCATGCAGTTTTCATTTCTTTGCTATCATTGGATGTGTATTTTTTAAAGATGATTGCTGATTTGACTTAAAAGGATAATATTTTTGTTTCTGTGAGGCAGAGAAGGGAACAAAAAACTTGCATCTTGAGTGGTGTAGAATCAAAACTATATTATTCAAGTACTTGAGCTGATTGAGTTGAAAACAGTGGATTTCTCAGGGTCACAGAAATAGTAAACGGAAAGGCCCTTCTTATTGCCAAGATGAACCTATACAGCCTCCTCCTACTCCTTGCACTCATCCTCCATTTCCCCCAGAATCTGTAAACATACACTAGGGCTCTTTCCAGTCCTAGATCCCAGGATCAGACTCCTGCCTGTAAAAGGAGTCTTTTCTGGGATCATTGGTGGCCACAGCTTAAAATATTCCTAATCTGACCCAAAAAGGACCCATGCATTCACCAAGAACAATTCTAGCAATGCCTTCAGCCTTCAAACTCCAAAACTGGACCATCCCACATGGACATGGGGATTTTCCTGGTAAGTTTTTGAAAAAGAAGGGTATCTGTACATTTCTATGGGTTCCTGTGCTTCTTTTAACACAGCACTTTTCATTTTATTGTTTCTAATCAGCAGCAAAATGTTAAGGTCCAACAGAACTCCCAGACTTTGACAACTGAAATGCCAGCAGTGACAAATGAGTCTTTGGTTCCATGGTGTTTCCCGCACATCTGTCAAATGCCATTATGCTTGTATAATGATTGGGAATATTCATCTTTAGGAGGAGCACTGCAATCATTCAAGCCGCTGAATTCTGAAAAGTGACATTTTTTTTCTCCTATGAATTGCCATCTTATGGCATGACACACACAGGAACATGGCTGACTAATTTTATAAAATAAGAAGAAAACACACACAAAAAGCTATAGGCTGCCTTCCTATGAGGATTTCCTGTTCACCACAATGAGATTAATTTCAGTGGCCAGGCCGGGTGCAATCCTGCCTGGGAGCGTAGAGGCATATATAATTTTGTTTATGGCTATGCTGAGTCTTTGCTGATGTGTACAGGCTTTCTCTGCTTGCAACAAGTGGGGGCTAATTCTAGTTGCAGTGCATGGGCTTCTCATTTCTGTGGAGTCTCTTGTTGCAGTTCCTGGGCTCTAAGCGCATGTTCTCCAGTAGTTGCAGCTCATGGACTTAGTTGCCCCTTGACATGTAGGATTTTCCCAGACCAAGGATCAAACCTGTGTCCCCTGCATTGGCAGGCAGGTTCTCATCCACTGTACCACCAGGAAAGTCCTTTTTTAAAAAATAAATAATTTTGTTGGATGGAGGCATTTAATTTTGGAGGACAGCTTATACCTGGGCATCTCTTAGAAAGTCTGAGATTTCTGCCCCCTAATCAGAATGTAGGTCCAGGACTTTTGAATTTCTATTCTATGATTTTGATCACCTTATCTGGTTTTGCATTAGTGATGAAAATCAAAAATTTAGTTTTTTTCCTAGAGACTTTGACAGCATGAACACATTCAAAATGGGAATTAGTGGCCAATGACTGAAATGAGTTTGGGTAAACTCTGGGAGTTGGTGATGGACAGGGAGGCCTGACGTGCTGCAGTCCATGGGGTTGCAAAGAGTTGGACAGGACTGAGCAACTGAACTGAGCTGAACTGAACTGAAATAAAAAGACAAGAATTGTCTACAATGTATACAATGCAGCCCAGCTGGGTGAGACCTGGAAATACACATTTTGCCTTCCTAAAATATCTAGAAATTAGTGGTACTTTAGAAAAAGAATCAGTAATCAATGAATAGACCAGATCAGGGCCCCTGCTTGTATCTGTAAATAAAGTTTTATTGGAACCCAGTCATGCACTTTCACCTACTACCCATGGCTATTCTTGTGCTACAGCAGTCAGAGTAGCTGTGGCAGAGCCTGTGTGGCCTTTAAAGCCTAAGCGTGTACTTTCAGGCCCTTTCCAGGAAAAGTTTGCTGACGTCTGTCTCAGAAGAAACTTTGCTGGCTTTCTCTACTAGAAGCAAAGTACAGCTACCAAGTGTCGCAGACCACGACACCCTACGCAGCCTCTGTCCTGGCCCCCATTAGGCTGTGGTTTGCCACTGTCACTGCAGATACCAAAACTTCTCCATCATCTGTGCAACAAATAGGCTGGCGAGATGAGGTCAGGGTCAGTCATTTACTGGTTTATCAGTCCCTTCAGCAAGAAAGTGCTTGGTACTTTCTGTTCCTGCAGGAGCTGTATGATTTCTATGGAGCTTTTTATCATCATTTGGATGACCTTCACTATAGCATCTTCAGGGCCCTTCTAATACTCTTCTCTCAAAAAGATGATTAAAGCAAAGATATTGTGGTTGCAAGAAGACTGCTACATCAGCAACTTCATCTTTAGTAAGAAAAGGAGAAAGGGGACATATGAGGTAGTGGGATGTGAGCCCAATGTGATGACGACACTGTAAATGTTAATTCAAGTCATCCCATCACCTCACGTGGCCGCTCATACTCTCCCTTCACCAACAAGGCCACCCATACCCTCCCCCTCATCAACATGGCAGCCCACCCTCTGTGCTTCACCTGTAATGAAACATGGGAGAGAAATAATATCTATATATGTATCTTACTGTACCCTAGTACCTCTTTGTAAAGATAATTTCATAAGGTCCGTTTTTATATGCTTAATGACAAATGTAACCATAAGCTCAGCGTCAGAAAGGCACAGAGGCAAGTCTCTTCCTACCCCACATCTGCAATTTCCCAGAGGGGAGAAAACCTTGTAATAACTGGGCCAGTGCTAGAATTTGAAAATGAACATGGAAACCAGCTATGGTTTGTGAATGTAAGTCAAGGTTCCTTTGACACTGGCACCGAGAGCAAAAGGCTCACTTCCCACCAACCTTGTCACTCTAATGTCTGAACAAGTAGGACTACTGCCTACTTGTATGAGTAGATCAGATCCAAGGGTATCCCTTGAATCATGGTTATTGCTAGCACGGTCTCATAGAAGACAAACCGGTCAAATACCAATCAAAAAGCCAATGGATAAATCCAGGTTTGACTTGGTTGGGTGACTGACCTAGGAGCCTTTCCTTCCCACCCACTTCAGCAGATGGTGCAGATCAGGTCGTCTCTTACCTCCGGACTCCCCGTTAGGACCATTGTGGTAACCATCCCCTTCTTCTCCAAGCAAAGGAAAACAACAAAAAGGGTAACACTCAGCAAGTTACTACCATTGTCCAATTCTATATTCATAGAGTTTCAGTCAGCAAACTGCTAAGAACCTGATTTATATCTGGAAGAGACAATAGCATTGACATGAACCTAACCTCATGGTTGGTTGAGGTAGACTCAAGGAAGCTTAGAGGTAATGTGACGGTGAGGGCAGGAGGAGAAGGGAACGACAGAGGATGAGACGGCTGGATGGCATCACTGACTCAGTGGACCTGAGTTTCGGTGAACTCCAGGAGTTGGTGATGGACAGGGAGGCCTGGCGTGCTGCGGTTCATGGTGTTGCAAAGAGTTGGACATGACTGAGTGACTGAACTGAACTGAACCGATGGCCCATTCCAAGGTAATAATCACAGGGAGTCTTTTTGTGGACTAATCTCTTCCCTGGATTCACTTTATGAATTTTACAAATCTCTCCTCTATATTTCTCTTTTTCTAAATCCTTTTCAACTGTTCTGTTCATGTTTATACAATGTATGGTTTAGGATGATATGCTTAATATATGTTTTTTTCTTCATGGTGTTTTTTTTCCTTCTCAACCTTAGCCTTCAGTTGGAGGTCTGTGCCCCTGGCATTGATTCAGAGAAAGGACGTTGAAGCAGAAGAAAGAATACAAACCTTAGAACCTGGGCTCTGAGGGGAGTCGAGGCATAAAATGAACACAATGCATTACATTCAGGGTTCCTTTAAGGATAGACAGTGTTTTCCTGGGAGAGTGGGGAGCAAAGAGAAGTGACAAGGGAGACAGAGTTACAAGCCCAAGCTTCCTCTGAGATAGAGCTGGAAATATCATCCTCAGGCAAATCAGTCTCCATCAGACATCCACAGTAATGTTTACCCTTGGTGTCCTTCCTTCAACCCATCACTCACCCATGGCTCAACAGTGACACCTGTCTCTCCTTGAGACTTGGATCAGTTTACTCTGTATGGGAATTTACCCTACAGAGGCGCAGAGGAGGTCCTGGACATTTGGTGGGAAGGTGTTATGGAGCATAGGAAAGTCCAGGGATCTGTATGTGGGGGACTTTGATTCTTGAAAGTGTAACCATGCTCCTTCTCACCGTCAGGGAGGAAGGTAACATAATGAGAGCAGAACACCACCCTTTTGGCCTAGACAGTTTTTGTATTAGCTATGTCCAAAACTGAACATACACAGTGAAATATTAGCCATAAATAGTCCATATGTACAATGGAATATTAGCCATAAAAAAGAATGAAATAATGCCATGTGCAGCAACATGGATGGAACCAAAGAGTACCATATTATGTGAAGTCAGACAAAGAGAAATACCATATGATATCATTTTTATGTGAAATCTAATCTTTAAAGAGGGACACAGGGCTTCCCTAGTGGTCCAGTGGTTCAGAATCCACCTTGCAATGTAAGGGACATCAGTTCAATCCCTGGTCCAGGAAGATCCCACATATTGTGGAACAACCAAGTGCACATGCTATAAGTACTGAAGCCCATGCACTGCAACTACTGAAGCCCAAGTGCCTAGAGCCTGTGCTTCCCAACAAGAGGAGCCACCATAATGAGAAGCCCGGGCACCACAACCAAGAGTAGCCCCTGCTCGCCACAACTAGAGAAAGCCCACGTGCAACAACGGAGACCCAGCACAGCCAATAAACAAAATAGATAAATAAATCTTTTACAAATGAACTTACATACAAAACAGAAACAGCCTAACAGACATAAAAAACAAATTTATGGTTACTGAAGGGGAAGTAGGGGGTAAATTAGGAGCTTGGGCTTAATGTACACATTGCTGAACATAAAATAGATAACCAACAAGGACCTACTGTATAGCACAGGGAACTATACTTGATATTATGTGATAACATATATGAGAAAAAAATCTGATAAAGAATGAACATATGTATATGTACAACTGAGTCACTTTGCTGTATACCTGAAACTAACACAACTCTTTAAATCAACAATAATCAGCCAATGAAGCAATGGACAATTAATCTCAAAAATATACAAGCAACTCCTGCAGCTCCATTCTAGAAAAATAAACAACCCAATCAAAAAGTGGGCCAAAGAACTTAACAGACATTTCTCCAAAGAAGACATAAAAATGGCTAACAAACACATGAAAAGATGCTCAACATCACTCATTATCAGAGAAATGCAAATCAAAACCACAATGAGGTATCACTTTACACCAGTCAGAATGGCTGTAATCCAAAAATCTACAAGCAATAAATACTGGAGAGGATGTGGAGAAAAGGGAACCCTCTTACACTGTTGGTGGGAATGCAAGCTAGTACAGCCACTATGGAAAACAGTGTGGAGGTTCCTTAAAAAACTGCAAATAGTCCTGCCATATGACCCAGCAATCCCACTGCTGGGCATATACACCGAGGAAACCAGAATTGAAAGAGCCACGTGTACCCCAATGTTCATCGCTGCATTGTTTACAATAGCCAGGACATGGAAGCAACCTAGATGCCCATCAACTGACGAATGGATAAGAAAGCTGTGGTACATATACACAATGGAATATTACTCAGCATTAAAAAAAAATTCATTTGAAGCAATTCTACTTAGATGGACGAAACTGGAGCCCATTATCCAGAGTGAAGTAAGCCAGAAGCAAAAACAACAATACAGTATATTAATACATATATATGGAATTTAGAAAGACGGTAACGAGAACCCAGCATGCGAGACAGCAAAAGGAACTCAGATGTATAGAATAGACTCATGGACTCTGTGGATGAGGGTAAGGGTGGGATGATATGGGAGAATGGCATTGAAACATGTTAATTATCATATGTCTAATCAATCGCCAGCCCAGGATTGATGCTTGGGGCTGGTGCATCGAGATTTCCCGGGGGGGAGGGAGGAGGGAGGGGGGTTCTGGAAGGGGAGCATATGTAAACCCATGGTGATATCACGACATTGTATGGCAAAAACAATTAAAAAAAATAAAATAAAATATTTCCAAATTGAAAAAAAAAACAAAAATAATAAAATATATATATTTAGGATGGCAAAACTTCATATATAGAGTCCATACTCATGTTTTAGCTCTATTTTCAATTAATCAATAGCTTTATAATGTCAAAAAAAAATGATCAGGTCTCACATAACAATTCTGATCTCTAGCTTCTAAAAAAATTTTAAAAAGGAAGATCAGACCATGCTTGGCTCTTGTCTCTGAATGGCAGCAATGGACTGGAGCTGTGTGCAGGTTGCCTCTGTAGACAGAACATCGGCCTTCATTCATTCTTATCTAAACAGTGAGTTCCCTCATTTTCGGTATTTCCTAGACCCTGTAGGCATTCCAATTTGCAGCTGTGGAATTGTGAGAGGAGAAAGTCCTGCCCTTGTTTTGATCACTGTTATTGAACTAATTGGCTACTTTGCTAAATTCTTGGTGCTATCAATATAGCTAATTACCTGTCATCTGTCACCAAATAAATTGATCAGCATAAGGGACCAGGACTAATAGGAATGCCATGGGAGTCTTTAGTCTTCCCCTTTATTCTACAATCTTTTCTGTTTTACTTCTCGTGATTCTAAAAGGTCACATGAACATTTTCATTCTCTCACTTTTTTCCCTCCACTTTTTATTTTCACTGTAAATACCTTCCATCTAGATTCAAGGACTGTCAGCATTTTACTATGTTTGTTTTCTTCTGTGTGTATTTGTGTTTATGTGTGTGTGTTTTTCTCTCTCTCTCAAATTTTGCCAATATTGAACTACTTGAAAGTAAATTACAGACATCAGGACACAGGCTGCTTCACCTCTTAATCCTTAAAGATGCATCTCCTTCGAATAATTATGGATTTCATCCTCCATAACCACAAAACATGAAATTATTATTGCCCTTTATCAAAATAATTTTAATTTCATAATATATTCTAATATTCAGCCCATATTCTAATTTCCCAAAATGTACTCAAGTATCTCTTAGAGTATTAAAAAAATTTTTTAAATGTTTCCTACCTTCTCTTTCTTCAATATTGTTCTTTTGAATTTATAATCTATTGGACTGAGAAGTGAGCATGTTACAATGTTTTCCAAAACAATACCAAGCCCTTCCCTCCTGGGAAGACCAGAAATCCCTGTTTTTCAGTTTGTATTTCTTCTTCTTCTTCTTCTTTAATTTAGATATATTTATTTGTTTTTTATTTATTTTGTGTATTTTATTTTATTTTGGTTGGGTCTTTGATGCTGAGCAAGCTTTTCTCTAGTTGCTGTGAGCAGGAGCTCCTCTTTGCTGCAGTGGATAGGCTTCTCATTGCAGTGGTTTCTTCTTGCCGTGGAGCATGGGCTCTGGGGTGTATGGGCTTCAGTAGTTGCAGCAAACAGGCTCAGTAGTTGTGCCAACAGGCTTAGTTGTCCCTTGGCATGTGGGACCTTCCCAGACCAGGTTTCCAACCCTTGTATTGCAAGGTGGACTCTTTACCACTGAGTTACCAGGGAAGCCCCCAGTTACTGTTTCTGTGTAGTAAATTACTGCAAACTTAGCAACTGAAAGCTATTTTCTATGGTCATGGGTCCTGAGGGCCAGGAATTTGGAGTGAGTGGCATGCAAATTGCTTTTTCTGCTCCATGAATCTGAGCCTCACGTGGGAAGACTTTGAGGCCAGGACCTGGAGTTAGCAGAAGGCTTGTTTACTCTCAAGTCTCAAGGTGTTTGGGCTGGAAGCACTTGAGGACTTGGAGGGCTGCCTGCAAGCCTACTCGTGGCTTCCCCACAACATGGTGGCCAGTTGATTTAATCTATGGTGGCTCAGGGCTCCAAATGTGACTATTTCAACTGAGTGGCCTTTTGTGAAAGCCAGTGTCACTTCCACTGTACAATTAGAAGCCCAGCGGAACCCACAGCGGGGGGGAAATAGACTCAAGCTTGTGTCAAGTGCAAGGACCACGCGTAGGCAGCCACATGGGAAGGAAATGTCATTAAGGCCATCTTGGGAAAAGAGCAATCTGCCTTATCTTGTAAGCCACACCTAATTGTGCCTTGGAGCTTTCTTCCTCATATTGTCACATCTCATATTTCCCATTCTCTTTTTATCTTTTCAGGAAAGATCATTTTTCTTATTCCTCTGAAGAAATAAATTCATCTTCCCACCAGTTCCCCCCTGCCTCCTGTTTCACACCCCCTGCTCTCATGCACACATGAAGCTCCTTCAGGTTCTGAATAGGTGAGCCTTCACTGATTTATTCACCTACATCTGCTTCCACGTAACTGGAGATGAAATAATCTTAGGTGTGAATTCAGCGTGCAGCATCCCAATGTGAATGTACTGCTCTCCCTGAGCACTGTTAGTCTCCCAACATAGGTACAGTGGCATGCAGTAGACAGCCTTCCCCTCCATGTGTTAGTGGACTGAAGCTTCCTGCCCTAGCCAGGCATCACAGTAGCCATTTGCATGTGTTATTTTATGAGAGGAGGTCCTGGTAAGGAACCCAGAACTAGCAAGCCACCGCCAACCAGAAGAATTTGGGAAAGGTCAAAAGGAGACACCAGTTCATATGTCCTACCAACCTGCCAGAATCCTCCTCCCTGGAATTCATCTTGTCTGAGCAATGTGCACACCTGGAGGGACTCTGAGTCAGAATGATTGGCCAGAGACAACCTGGAAACTAATCCTATCACAGTAAAACCCAAGACTGTGAGTCACTGGGCGGAGCAGTTCTCCTGGGTTCCCTGACCCTCCTGCTCTCTTTATTGCCCCTTCCCAATAAAGTCTCTTGCTTTGTCAGCACATGTGTCTCCTCGGACAATTCACTTCCAAGTGTTAGAAGAGAGCCTGCTCCCAGACCCTGGAAGGAGTCCCCCTTTCTGTAGCAAATGGATTCATAGGCTATACATCCTCTACCCTCCCCCAACTCTTTCTTGCAAGGCTCTGCCCTTGGTAATTGCTTTTGCTGTTTAGTTGCTAAAACTGTGTCAACTCTTTTGTGATCCCATGGTCTATAGCCCACAAGTTCCTCTGTCCGTGGGATTTCCTAGACAAGAACACTGGAGTGGGTTGCCATTTACTTCTCCAGGGGATCTTCCCGACCCAGGGATCAAATGAACCCACATCTCCTGAACTGACAGGTGGATTCTTTACCACTGAGCCACCAGAAAAGCTCAGCTCTTGGTAACCACAAAACTTTCCAACACCATTAAAATGGATTTGGTGTTAGCTGTCAGACTGCTTTCCCATAAGCAGATTTCTTAACAGGTTTCAACACTTGGGTAGTAAACACATTAACAGACTACAACCACTATTTGGGCAAGTGGAGCTCCCACTGGTGATTAACAAGGAATTTCCATACATTCTTTTTCCAAGGAGTTAGTGTTCTGGAATAGACAGCAGAGGCATAATTAAAGGTAGTAGTGTCATAGTCACTAATAACCTCAAGAGGAAGCTGCTTAGAGTTCTGTGTTATCCATAATTGAGTATGTAGTTAATGTCTGCACACCATTTAGCTGACAGTATTTCAGCTCATTGATTTCTTGGAGTCCCCTGGTTCCACCATTAACTTGCATGTGCTGTAGATTTTAAGAAAAAACAAACATTCCACTGTGATCACATATGTTGGGGAAAACGTTTGTAGAGTACTTGGTTTTGCTTTGTTCAAACAAGTCAAATTCTAACTGACAATAGCCAAGAAAACTATAAAGGAATAACTTCATTATTATTATTTTGAAACTGCTATACAATTGGCAGTCTAGCAACATTCAGAAAGGTGGGGCCTGGTAGACTTCCCTGGAGGTCCACTGGCTAAGGGTCCATGCTCAATCCCTAATCAGGAAAATAGATCCCACATGCCTGAAGGAAGATGGAAGATCCCACATACCACAACTAAGAGAAGGCGCAGCCAAATAAATAAATAAATATTTTGAAAGAAAAGTAGGGCCTGGTTGGGAGAAGTAAAATTATTATTTCAAGAATTCTTTTAAAACAATGAGAGACTGGGCAAAATGTGATGACAAAAATCTCTCTCTTCTGTGTCCTGAATGTGACAAAAGACTAAGAATAGTTGGAGAGATGGTGGTGCTATTGAAACAGAAATGGAATTAACCCCGTTGAAACACACCTCATCAAAGAGGAGAGTAAAATTTACATGCCTGCCTGCTGAGTCGCTTCAGTCATGTCTGCTTCTTTGCGACCCCATGGACTGCAGCCTGCTAGGTTCCTCTGTTCATGGGATTCTCCAAGCAAGAATACTGGAGTGGGTAGCCATTTCCTTCTCCAGGGGAATCTTCTTGACCCAGGGATCAAACCCAAGTCTCTTACAACTCCTGCATCTGCATGTGAGTTTTTTTTATCACTAGTGCCACCTGGGAAAAGATTTATATATTTAAGCTTATATATATATATATATATATATATATATATATATATACTTATTCAGGCTTCAAAGTTTTGGAGGAAAGGGGAATCTTTAGTCAGAGTTGAAATATTCCAGTACCTAGAAACTGGTTAGTCACTAAACTCTAGTATGCCTTTTTGTTGTATGAAAATAAGTTCCATGTCTGTTATTTTTAATAAAATATTGACAGGTAAGCGCCCCCCCCCCCCACATTTCCAGATGCATTTGCATTGCCACCTCCCATCCCTCAAAGGAAATATATGTAAATTGAGTTTCTATCTCTAAATTGTCTTTCTCTTTAGAGTGTGGTTTCTTTAAAATTATAAAGGAGAAATAGAAAGAAGAATGAGAAATTAGATGAGATGTTTTTCTTTTCTTTTGGTCTTTCCACCTCACCTCCCACCCCCACCCCCCTGCATCCTCCAGCTAAGACCCTTTGGAACTTTTTCCTGCCACCCCCAAACCCTTAAGTGTAATTTCTAGGCAGTCTTTAATGACTAAAATTATTCATTCTGCCTTCTGAGAATGATGCTGAAAGCTCGCCTTTTCACACCAGTGCCCAATCACACCTTGGAGTTAGAGTTTTGGGTGAAGTACAAAAATAGTTTTATTACTCTGCCAGACAAAAGGGGTCACAGCAGGCTAATACCCTCGAAACCATGTGTCCCAACTTGGAGAGGACAGTGAGAAGTTTAATAGTAATTGTTCAGAGAGGACATGATCAGTTCATGGCCACTCTTCTGATGGGTTAGTGGTGGAGAAAGTAGAAGTCAGCATCATCAACCTTCAGGTGCAACTGGCCTGGAGTCTACACGCTTGCAGGCAATATACACACCATTATTAATCATTAACTTGTCCCACCTGGAGGGGGTTTCAGTCTCTGCAAAACAGCTCAGAGATGTTGTGTGTATCCACTGATGGGGAAAGAGAACCTTGCCCCAAGGCTGCTCTTGTTTTTTTCTCCCTGGTCTGTCATCTCCTACGTTCCCTAATTAATAACTGCTTGAAACTGCCCATTGGAACTCAGGGAAGACCATGTCAGCTGAATGAAGGCTGTTGCCTATAATCCAAGAAATAGGGGACATAGAAAGGCTTCGTGCCCAGGAGCCCCACAGGGCTCTGCTCGGTGTCAAAAACTCCATTTAAAAATGTCCCAGGTGTCCTGTTCTTAACAGAAGATCCAATTCTGACACCAATTACAATGTGTGGGTTTTTCCCCATCAGAGAGCAGTTCTCAGAGACCAGCTGCGTGTCCTACAATTCAACTCAATTGGCACCCTCTACCAGGAGACAATATCAGACCCCACAAGTTGAGAGTTCGGTCCTACAAGATGGGCCCCCTCCCGCTACTTCAGATGCCGACGGCAAGTCCAGTTGTCACCTGTGCTTCTCACCAACCGGTTATAGATTAGACTCTAAGAGGTTTCCTTGACTTCCTCCTTGGGTTTGATTAATTTGTTAGGTCAGCTCACAGAATTCAGAAAAGCATTTTACTTACTAGGTTAAAGGCTATAACTCAGTGACAGCCAGATGGAAGAGATGCATAGGGTGAGGCATGAGAAAAGATATGGAGCTCCCAAGCTTTGGGCTCCACTCGCCCTTTATCTCCACCTGTTCACCCACCTGGGAGCTCTCTAACACCATTTTGGGGTTCTTCTTGGGTTTTTACAGAGGCTCCATTACATGGGCATGATTGATTAAATCATGGGCCACTGGTGACTGATTCAGCCTCCAGTGCATGTTACCCTCCCAGAGGTCAGGGGGGTGGGGCTGAAAGGTCCATCTCTCTAATCACAATGAAACGGGAGGGAAGGGGGCAGGGCAAACTTTAAAAGAATGACATAGCCCTGATGACACAACATAAGCTATTAGAACCAAACGGGCCCAAGATGGCGAACAAGTGGACTTCCACTAGACTTTGAGACTCAGTATGAAAAGTGAAAGTCATTCAGTCATGTCCATCTCTTTGTGACCCCATGGACTATACAGTCCACGGAAATCTCCAGGCCAGAATACTGGAGTGGGTTGCCTTTCCCTTCTCCAGGGCATCTTCCCAACCTAGGGATCAAACCCAGATCTCCTGCATTGCAGGCAGATTTTTTACCAGCTGAGCCACAAGGGAAGCCCTGAGCCTCAGCATACACATGTTCTAACACTTCAGCACACTAAGTGACAACCAACAGGCACTAGGATGGTTCCAAGGCCAACCATGAAGGTCAAAAAATGGGCAGTAGCCCAATTCCTGGAAATCTCCACCCCTTCCCTAAAATAACTGAAATAATCCTCCCACTCATTAGCCTATGAAATTAGTGTTAGTTGCTCAGTCAAGTTCAACTCTTTGCAACCCCGCAGACTGTAGCCTGCCAGGTTCCTCTGTTCATGGGATTCTCCAGAAAAGAATACAGAAGTGGGATGCCATTCCTTTCTCCAGGCTATCTTCCAGACACAGGAATCGAATCCAGGTCTCCTGTGTTGTAGGCAGATTCTATACTGTCTGAGCCACCAGAGAAACCTGCCTATGAAATTACCCAGCCCTTAAAAACTAACAATATCAGATTTCAAGGCCCCTCTTACCTTTTGAGAGAGCCCACACTCTATCTGTGGAGTGTGTTTCTCTCTAAATAAATCCACTTCTTACCTATCACTTTGTCTCTCACTGAATTCTTTCTGTGATGAGACATCAAGAATCTGAGCCTTGGTAAGTCCAAATACCAGATGAGTGATTCTAAAACAAAAAAAAACATTGGAGTCCCATGCAGGATTTTGGTTGGTTTCGAGTCCCAGCTACGTGGGTTAGAGCCCCAAACTGAAAGGAAAGGTTTCAACCGAGGCTCCACTGGCAGCCAGTATCCACCCCTTCCACAAAGGCACTTTCCAAAAGTTACCTCATTAACATAACAAAAGATACGATCATCCCTCCCATCCAGGCTTCCCAGATTGCGCAAGCAGTAAAGAACTTGCCTGCCAATGCATGAGCCACAGGAGACAGGAGTTTGATCCCTGGGTCAGGAAGATTCCCTGGAGGAGGGCATGGCAACCCACTCTAGTATTCTTGCCTGGAGAATCCCACGGACAGAGGAACTTGGCAGGCTACAGACCCATGGGGTCGCAAGAGTCCGACACGACTTAGTAACTAAACCATCACCACCATATTCATCTACACTGGCTTCCACCAAGCCCTTTTGCAGTAGCTTCGTGTTGTTTTTGAATCTCCTCTTAAAACCATCTCTATCATTTCAGATATGGTGAGTGAGGTGAAGAAACTTTCTTTCCCAAATACCTAGCACCTTCGTTTAGCAGATACAGTGTAGTGGCTCCTCAGATACTGGCTATTATGGGCTTGATAGTGAGGTGCTGTTTGGATTCAAATTACTGAGAGGAACGTCTCACCCGCCTCACACACACACCCAGAAAAACACGTTTCTGCAAATTTCAGGATATTCACAGAGTGGAGAGAAAAATGATGCTCGTGCTTTGTTCTCTTCTTTCCGCGACATGCTTCTCCCTCCCCCTGTTTTGATTCCCGTCATCTCATTTCTTAAATTGGCTGAGCTGGAAGGAATTCACAGGGACTGGATTTGACAGCCAAGAAACGTTTTGCTTCACAAAAGCAGAACCACTCCACAGAGCAAAATGACCACAGAGAGGAAAAAATATCTCCCTTTGAGAAGGAGAATTGCCAGGAGGGTTAGCTGGGATGAAACAGGGCTGTTTGTAGCCAGCAAGACTCCAGGGCCCCTTCCACACCTTGGGGAGCTGCCCACACCCAGAGCCACCTGTAACCCAGCGCATATCTACAGCAACTGGGAGTCTTTCTAATTCTTCACCCCATGTCCAGACCTGACCTCAATTTCACCTCACCTGGGAAGAGGACTGGGCTCCTTCACCCTCAGCTGCTGGTCCAACCCCACTCTTGTGCTATAATAGGACACACTAGACCTAGAGACCAAGGAACAGAGGAAGGTTGGACTTAGGACACAGGGGGCCAGAGAGGCAGCAATACCCCCCCACCTGCCACCCCCGCCCCCACCCCCCACCCTCCGCCACTGCCGGCATGCATAATTGGCAAGGGACTAAATAGTTCAGATTTGCAGGTTTGAAACCAACAGGACCCTGTGGGGCTTCTGGGCACAAAACCTTTCTGTGTCCCCTGTTTCCTGATTGCTGGAAATAGGCTTCATTCAGCCTCCAAGACCTTCCCTGGGGCAGGTTCAAACAGTTGCTAATCAGGGGAGGGAGGGGATGCAAAGACAAAGCAGGAGCAATCTAGAAACACTAGTGAGGCCTTGGGGCAGGGTCCTGGCTCCCCCACCCCCACTCCACAGACACCCCTCCAAGGCATACACTTAACAATATCTTGAACTGTTTTGCAGACCCTGAAACCCCCATCAGGTGGAAGAAGTTACTGGTTTGCTGCTCACAAGCATGTAAGACCTCAGATCTGTTGGAACCAGAAGCTCGATGATGCTGACTCCCACTTACCTCACCTCCAGTCCATCCGAAGAATGTCCATGAGTTGATCACACCCTCTTTGAGTGTGTTTCATTTTATTTCATGTTATAGAAATTGAACCATTTCTATAAAATTCTTCACTACTCCTTCCAGGTTGGGACACATGGTTTTGAGGACCTCAGCCCGTTGTGGCCCTTTGCCAGGCAAAGCAATAAAGCTATCCTTTTCTGCTTCACCCAAAGCCCTGCCTCTGAGGTTTAATTCAGTGTCAATATACAGAGGACAGATTTGGCATCAGGTCTTCTCCAAGCCTCGTGAAATAAATGTAAATCTAGCAACAAAGAGGTGCACTTTGCTAACTGAGGGATTCGCTCAAGAGGAGAAAAAAGGCAATGTGAGTGTTACAGCCCGATGGCATCATAATGCCAGCCAAATTGACTTCTTTGGGTTTCCAAGAGATGAGAACCAATACGTAATTATTTTCTGAACCAAGCCTGAATAGAGTTGGCAGTGGATTTGTGAAAGGACTACAACAGCAAGAATCTCTGTTCTATGGGCTCTAAGGTGGGAAACTTATAAAAGAGTTCAAGATTCATCAAAACAGCAAAAGAGGAGTGATTTAAAAATCAGTGATCCACATTTTACCATAACATTTGTCATGTAAGAAGGAAAAAAAGGAAGACAACAAGAGAAGAAAGAAGGTTCATAATCTCTAGCCATGTGGTTATTAAGATAAGAGACTAACAGTTCACAAGAGATCTCTTCTCTTAAGCAGGAAAATGGTACTGATTTAATTTCTATGCAAGCATTATACCCAGTTTTAAGGAACCTGGAAGAATCTAATAAATGGTTATGTAACAACCTAAATGGGAAAAAAATTTTAAAAAGAATAGATACATGTATATGTATAAATGAATCACTTTGCTGTATGCCTGAAACTAACACAGCATTGTTAATCAACTATACTCCAGTATAAAATTAAAAGTTAAAAAAAAGAATCTAATAAATGGGAAACAAGAAAAATTAATAAAAATAAAAATGTGGGACTACAACTTCTCAGTCTGGGTATTCATGCAGATAATCTGTTTAAGAAATGTTTTTTGAGCTCCAGGTACTATTCTGGGTTGGGGGTTCAGCAGTAGGTAAATTGCCTTCTCATGTAGATTATGCCAACCAGAAGCCCAGGGATCCTGTTTCCAGAAGGAGGGGAAATGGGAACTGGACAGACAGATACAAACAGATATGCATTACTGTGACCTTGTTGTGATTGTTGTTCTGCTTCTGTATCTCTCCGTCTTTTTGTTGTTGTTCTTCCTTCCATCTCTTTTCTGCCTCTGTTCTGCCTCTCTGTCTCCATCTTTGACTCATGTGATGCTTTGGACAGTGGAAGAGATTAGATATTTCATCTGGAACAACCAACAAACTAGTTTCTTAACAACTGCTACTAGAAAACTCCTCTGGCAAGCAAAAAGGCAATCCTGTTTTTATGATGGTCCTTTTTCCTCTTTACCTTTTCTTCAGGCATGCAAAACTGTGAAAATTATTGATTTGTATTAAATCCCTGTCCTTCCAACTAGCAAAGCTATTGAGCATGTTCATCTCTCTCCTACAGATGACCTGCAGTGGGTGACTTGCATAATGATAACTGGTCACACTGACATGTTTTCTGCATTGTGTGCACAGCCTACTTTAGCCCACCAGTATCCATCCCAGTTTTTTGGTCAGTAGCTCTCTATTATGGACTGAATGTATGTCCCCCCAAACACCCTCCTTCCTGCAAAATTCATATGTTGGAATCCTACTCGCTAACGTGGTGGTGTTGGGAGGTAGGACATTTGGGAGGTGATTAGGTGACGAGGTTGGAGCCCTCATGAATGGGATTAGTGCCCTTACGAACAAGACACCAGAGAGCTCCCTCACCCCTTCCACCAGGTGAGCCACAGCAAGAAGATGGAATCTGTGAACTAGAAAGTGGGCCACACCAGACATACAATCTGCTGGTGACTTCATCTTGGACTCTAGCCTCCAGAACTGTGAGAAATAGATGTGTGTTGTTTAAGCCACTGTGGTATTCTATGATGTTTTTGTTATAGAAGCCCTAATGGACTAAGACACACTATACTTTCTTTCTTTCTTTTTTTTAAAATGAGCTCTTCCCTATTGCATGTGGCCTTGTGTGGGGTTCTCATTTACCAGCAGTGAGCAAGTAGCCCATTCTAGTGTATCATCATGATCTTTTTCAGCACTTTGAGTCTTTAGCAGAGTAATACAGGAAAGGGATATAGTTGAAGTGACTCATTTCAGAGGAGACATCCTCATAAGGTTTGCCAGGTGTTTGTTTGTTTCTTCTTTTTTGCCAGATTGAAGACCTTTTAAGCCATTACTTTTTCAACCTCGCCTTTCTTCTCTAAAGCTCCAATGACACAAATATTAAATCTCTTGTCATAGTCCCAGCTATCTCTATTTATTTTTAGCCTATCATTCTCTCTGTTTAGCCTGAGCGATCTCTCTTGTTCTGTTTTGTAGCACTTGATTCCTTCCCCTATCCTGTCCATTCTGCTATTGAGCCCATTGACTGAGCTTCTATATTTCATTTATTGTATTTTCCAGTTGGAAAATTTCTTTTTGGCTCTTCTCTACATCTTCTACTTCTTTGCAGAGACTTTATACCTAGGTGCTGAAGATTTCTGTTTTTCACTGGTTTCAAGTCTCTTAGTGATTGTTGAAGCATTTTTATGATGGCTGCTTTAAAATCCTGTGTTGTCTAGGAGAAGTTGACCTCTGTTGAGTGTTTTTTTCTTTCAAGTTGATGTATTCCTAATTATTTGAATGAAGAAAGATTTTTATCAAAATCTGGTCATGTGAGGTATAACTTTGGATCTTGTTTAAGTCTTCTGTTTTAACAGGACTCCTCTGACAAAATTCCAATGGAGTGGGAGTGAGTAGTAATCATTTCTGTCTAGATTCCTCACTCCATCTCCTTTGAAACCTAGAGGAAGAGTTCCTCGTTATTGCAGGGGGGAGGTGGGAATTCAAGTGATCTGCTAAGCTCTTCTGTTACCATTTTTTAAGGAGGGGGAGATCTGCCTTGCTACTGCTCCTCATCCATTGCCAGTGTGACGAGGCTTGCCTTGTTAGCCCCGGAAGCTGTGTGTGTGTGCAGGCCCCCACTCTGACGCTCATCCAACAGAGGCATTGGAACACCTATTTCAACCAGGTGAGTCTGGAAATCTAGGCTCCCCACTCAAACTTTGCAGGCAGAGTGGGGAGTGAGACCACAGTTTTTGTTTTTTTTTTTCTATGCTATGTGGGTGGAGCAGATTAGTAATTGTCTGAAGGTTTTCTATCTTGAGGAGCTGTTCCTTTTATATCCTGGGGGTCTTTTCTCTCTTTTTTTCCCTTTTCTAGGGGCCTTTTGTCTACATCCACTAGCATTTCTGGCAATACCAGCTTCTATAGTACTAAGCAATCTGGTATATGAGGCACAAAGAAAACCCAGGAAAATGACCATTCTGTTGACCTATTTGGGTCCTGAGGTCTGTATGAAATCTATTCTCTCCTCTTGACCATTGAGAGTCTCACTGTGTTTGTTATATATGCAATGTCCAGCAGTTTAGCTGTACATAAAAAAAAAGACTAGGAAAAGGTGCATCTAATCCATCTTCGCAAGAGTGGAAGTCTAAATTTCTAATGGTCAGAAAATACTAGGTGATATGAACAAGTCTCTTGTGTTCTACCAAGTCCTTATCCCCCTGGACTCAAAGCTGTTTATATCATTGTTATTGAATAGGTTACCTTTGCTTTCCTCCTGTCTTATTACTCATTTTAGGTACTTTATCAGAAAAGAAAAAAAAGTGTATGGTCAATACTTGCCTTGTGGACTTTAAACCACTGGATTCCTTTCCCAAACCTTCAGTCTAAATCTCTCATCCCAAATTACCAGCCTATGGTCAGGAACTCTAATTCCTGCTTTCATTTTTTTTTTTTTTTTTGGTCTGCTGGTGATGGTCCCTGAAATTAGAGTACCACGGGCGCAAAATGGAAACACTGCCCTCTCCCAGACTACAGATGAGCTGCTGGGCATGTCACCCGCCCCGTAGAAGTTTGAAAAACTGCAAACTTCAGAAAAAGCTGCTGTCATGTTTCTGGTGCCTGTCAATATGGCGGAAAGCCTCCAGCTATTGAATTTGTTGGAAGCCTTTTTATTTAACAAAGTTTATTTTAAAAGGCAAATGTGTTTCTTTGTTGTGTGTTTCTGTTTGCTTCTTTAAGAAAATTCTGAAGCTAGCAGCATCAGGCAGAAAAGAGGTGTAAAACATGTCCTTGTAGGGGACTAGACCCTAGGAAAACTGGGGTAAGCTCAACTTTACATTTTTCCTAGGTTTAGAAAGTGCATGAAATGAATGCATGAATGTTGTATTGATTGGGGTCCTAAAAGGAATCAGAGGGAACATGAAATTGATATTGAGAAGACCAGGATGGAGAGGCTCAAGAGAAGCCAACAAGGATATTGGATCATGTGGTACTTTGGGACCATTGCCACAGGGGGACTATTGCCCTCCTATACCTGCAGGACTATGGGAAGGAAGTGGTGCCAGAACCCAGACAGTTCTCTAAAGCCAGAACCCAGGCTTTAGAGAGGGCCACCTGATAGGGGCTGTGAACTTTGGCAGAGGAAGAGCAGGTAACCCATGGTGACCAGCAGGGAGGGAGTTGTGAGCACAAATACCTTGGATTTCCCCAGTCTCTTGGCTACCATTGGCCAAACTCAATAAGAAGCCAGAGACTAAGTGAGCCCACTGATGTAATATGTAAGGGTTCAGTCAGACAGAGAAGAGTAGAGCTTGGATCTGGAGGAACAAAGAGTAAGATGTCCAGCAGAGCATCACAGAGGAAAAAGCAACAGTGAGTGTGCTGAGTCATGGGAAACCACTTAGGTGCTTTCATGGCAGTGTCTTGCTCAAGTCCTTTGGGCAAGATGCCCAGTCTTGCTTGTACTCCAGTATAGACAGATAGGCCACTTAATTTACAGTGTCTGATCTTTCTGATCATAGAAGTAACCTATGTCCATTGTTTTGGATGGCACATGATATAAAGAAGAAAATCACTCTAATTCCACTGCCCAGGAAAAGGGTGCACTTATTTTTAATGGATTTTCTGGAAATGAGGTGTTTTCTGCTTACCTGTATCTCTACTGGATAACTGCCACATCTGAGATTTTAAATCCATCTTTCTGTGATTTTGGTAAATTTCTCTACTTATTGGAAAAGTTTGGGGGATAAGGAGAAGAGAGTCCATCTCTGCCTTTGTCTGCAACAGTGCTTCATCTATGTACAGCTAGAAAAAAGTTCTCCACCTTAAAAGTGACCTTTTCTCCTTAATCAAATCATATTCACCTCCTTCAAAGTTTATAGCTATTATATCTTAGGTGTTTTATTTTTTTTTCTATTGCACATTGCCTGAAGCATGACTTCTAGAATCTTCCATGTATTCTGTTGTCACTGGATTTCTCTCTACATTTCTGCCTACAAGAACAAGGAGAGAAAAGATGATGTCAGTCAAGCTTTAACTGTGTGCCAATTCATATTTCTTTCAACAACTTATCAAACTAGAATTCTCTGTGTAAGGGGATGTATTAGTTTCCTAGGGTTATTATAATAAATTACCATAATCTGGGAGGCCTAAAACAATAGAAACGTACCCTCTCATAGTTCTGGAGCCTCAACATCCAAAATCAAGGTGCCAGTAGGGCCATGCTCCCTCTGAAGTCTCTGGAGGAGATGGTTTCCTTGATTTTTCCAGCTTCTGACAGTAGCCATTAATCCTTGGTGTTCCTTGGCTTGTAGTTGCCTAAGGCCTCTGTCTTTACATGGCCATCCTTCCCCGCTCTGTGTCTGCTTCTCTGTATTCAAATGTCTTCTTTTTTTTTTTTTTCAAGATTTTTTTGATATGGGCCATTTTTAAAGAATGTATTTAATTTGTTATAATATGGATCAAAGACAAATAAAGGCATATATATGAAATCTAGAAAAACGGTACAGATGAACTGATGTGAGGGGCAAGACTAGAGACAAAGGTCTTCCCTGTAGCTCAAATGGTTAAGAGTTCTCCTGCAATGCAGGAGACCACGGTTCAATTCCTGGGTCAGGAAGATCCTCTGGAGAAGGGAATGGCAATCCACTCCAGTATTCTTGCCTGGAAAATCCCATGGACAGAGAGGGGGGTTCTGGAGGGGGAGCATATGTATGCCCATGGTGGATTCATGTCAATGTATGGCAAAACCAACACAATAAAGTAAAGAAAATTAAAAAAAGAAAAGAAAATCCCATGGACAGAGGAGACTGGCTGGCTACAGTTCATGGGGTCACAAAGCGTCGGACACGACTGAGCAACTAACACTACTCCTACTACTAGAGACAAGGACATAGAGGACAGGTGTGTGGACATGGTGGGAGAAGAGGGTGGGATGAACTGGGAGATTAGGACTGATATTTGTACACGACTGTGTGTAGAATATACAGCTAGGGGGAGGCTGCTGTATAGCACAGGGAGCTCAGGTCAGTGCTCTTTGGTGACCTAGAGGGGTGGGATGGGGGTGGTTGGGAGGGAGGCCCAAGAGAGAGGGTATATGTATACGTACAGCCGATATACTTCATTGTAAGGCAGAAACCAACACAATTTGTGAAGCAACTCTACCCCGCTAAAAAATAAAAATAAGTAAGAGAAAAGAAACTTTCCTTGCAGTAGGATATATCTGAAATTAATCACAAAGAAGAGAGGATCACATAGTTCATCTTCTCTGTGACAGTTTAAATTCAGTCCCTCACCCCCAGCTCCTAATATATGTCCAAATCCTAACCCCTGGTACCATAAATGTGGCCATATTTGGAAATCTACATTTGTAGATGTAATCAAGCTAAGATAAAGTCCTACTCAGTCAGGGTGGGCCCTCATCCAATGACTATTGTCTTTAAAAGAAGAAAATAGGGACTTCCCTGGCAGACGGGTGGTTAAGACTTCACAACTAGAGAGAGATGCTGCTAGGGTATGATGGATGGAAGACACAGATGCAATTACATCTCCATAATGCATAGGACAGTTCCCCACATTAATGTCACGTCTGAGAAAAACCTATATCTCTCTGCAAAATCTATTCCCCTAGATTTCTGTATAATGTTTTGCACCCATTTTTGCTTGAATGTCATCTTCTCAGCCAGAACTTCCTTGACCATCTTTTCTAAAGTTTCAGCCCTCCACCTTCATCCCAACACTTTCTGACACCCTCTCCAATATATTTTTCTACATAGCATGTATTACTTTTTAACATACAGTAAGTCCCCTAAACACAAACCTTCAAGTCACGAGCTTTCAAAGATGCAAACATGTGTTCCATCGATGTCAAACATGAATGAAATTGCAGCTTGCCCTCCATCTCTTATTGCTGATGATCCTTCAGCTCTACCATCTCCCACCTCCTCTCTCTCCTCCAGTAGGTTAATATTCTTGTGTGTTCACTCACTGCCAGCTCCTGAATGCCAGCTCTTGTATTGTACTACTGTACTCTTCAGGGTACTGTCCTGTAAGATTTAAAATGTTTTCTTTTTTATGTGTGTTTGTTTTTTATGCATTATTTGTGTGCAAAGTGTTATAAACCTATTACAGTACAGTACCATACAGCTGATTTTGTTAGCTAGGTACCTAGGCTAACTTTGTTGGACTTAACGAACAAATGGAATGGAATTCATTCATATTCAGGGAACTTACTCATACTATGATACCTTTTCATTAATATTATGTTCATTTTGTTAGGGATTAAGCTTCATGGGATGTTGGTTTTGTCTGTTTTGTGTTCTGCCTTTTCCCAAGTGTATGGAGAAGTGCCCAGGTACATAGTCGGCACTCCATAAATAGTTTTTTGGATGGATAAAATGAAATTTTTAACAGAGTAGTTGGCATCTTTATCTTCACTTCTTATTTCTAGAATAAAATCTGTTTCACTTTTGTTGGTCTAAAAAGTCTCATTCAGTGTTACTCTCAAACCAAGTAAAGAAATTGCATTCCACCTATGAGTTCTGCCTGCTTTCGTGGAGCAAATAGGATCAACAATGGGTATTCTTTTTAGACAGTATTTTGTTTGGGGGTTTTGATTGTACTTCTTTAGAAAACAGAATAAAATGGTGACCACTGAGTACCCGTTTGTTATAGGAGTGTGTTGTCTTTTGCTTATTTTGGCTGCCCTGTACAGCCTATGGATCTTAGCTTCCTGGCCAGGAATCAAACTCATGCCCCCTGGCTTCAGAATGTGGAGGCTTAACCACTGGACCACCAGGGAAGTCCCCTGAAAGCCTGTTTATAGAAGCTACTAACTACCTTCTCAGTGTTCTCAAGACACTGTCTAGTTCTGCAAAATCTTAAAAAGCCCAGAAAAGAATGACCTTTTATATTCTCGGTGGTGGTGTTCAGTTATTTTATAAACTAGAAGGGTTGATATTTTTCTTCATCCTTTTTTTTTAATTAGTTTTGCCATACAATGACATGATATCACCATGGGTTTACATATGCTCCCCCTCCATTTCTTCATCCTTTTAAAGTTTGAAGATTTCATCTTTGAGCATACTCAACCTCTGTCCTTCTGTTTAATCAGCACTGGCCATTCATTTTCAGAGTGTATAATAATATGTCAGTGATACTGTTTTATTTCACCATGGTAGTGCTCTCTTTTCTTCCAATTTCTAGAAAAATGCACATAAGATACATTCCAAAGATGCTGGAATTCCATTTATATCCAGCTCATCTATTATTGGCATAATCCATATTTCAAAAAGTAATTTATCGTTCCTCTGAAGGAAGTTCAATATTGGAAATCAGTTATCTCACAATGAATAAAATAAAAGTCTGAAGCCAATTTAACCTTTCCATTACCTGCTGTCCAGCAAAGGCAATTAAGAAGCTTCTTTCAGGTTAAAGTTGAACTGGAGATAATTGAATGGATTTTATTCCAAGTGTCCCTTACTGTGATATTACCTTAATGTTCAATTTCCTATTGTGTGGCTATGGATCACAGTCCATTTTCCTCTAAGTCAGTGTAGTGCAGTATAGGCTCATTTCCAAGAAAAGCTCTGAACTTGAGCATCTCGTTCAGACAAGGAAGTAACAGTAGGAGTTCAACTTCTTCCATATTTGGCAAAAAATCACAATGGGGATAAAAGCTGGTTAACGCTGGTCTTCTTATCAACGGTGATGCCAATTCTGCTGCCCACTATGACCATGAGGGAAGAGTTCCCATGGCATTTGTGCTTGGCCAGAACTGAACTTGGACTCACCAGGAAGGGCAGTGCTGCTGTGTGCTGAGAGGCAGATCAGCAATACTGACACTGGTGATGACCGTAAATGTGTTTCTTTCACAGAGTTTAAAAAATGTGGTGATCATTACTTTAGACACATTGAATCTGAATGCAGCAAAGCCATATGAAGTCACTTTTTTTTTTAATAATCCCTGAAGCTCCCATGCTGTTCCTTGTGTTGATTCTGCCTATGGGACCCACCCTCTTGACATCAAATTACCCTCTGATGCCAACTCACATCATCCTTCCAGACATCACTGGAAACCATCATCTCCTTTGTGCCATTGCTGAGATGAAATGACCGGTGGCTGCTCTCTGTGCCTGATTAAGGGGACTAAAGAGTGTCCTTCAACTGGGAACCCAGCTCTGAGTTGTTTGAACCCTGTTGGCTGGGTCATATCAGATCAGTCATGTGCTTGCCTTCCTGTGACCAGTGACAAAGGTCCTTCTGACCCCTGAAGAAGCTACCTTTGATAAAAGAAGTGGGTTTGTATGAGACTGAGCTTGAAATCATTAATATCCTGTCATAGCCACCCAGCTCAACTCTTGATATTGTTTAAGAAGATTCATGAATCTTTTCACCTGCTCCAAAATCTCTGCCCAGGGCATATGTAATCCATGAGAGTGAATTCCTTGCTTATTTTCAAGTTGCCCAGAGAATCAAAGAATAAAGATATTTTATCTTTTTGTTTATTTTTTATTCGAGTGTAGTTACTTTATAATGTTATATTAGTTTCTGCTGTACAGCAAAATGAATCAGCTACATGTATACATTTATCGCCTCTTTTTAAAAAATATCCTTCCCATGCAGATCAGCAGAGGGCATTGAGTAGACTTCTCTGCTATACAGTAGGTTTTCACTAGTTACCTATTTTATACACAGTAGTGTATATATATCAGGGCTTCTCCAGTGGCTCTGTCGGTAAAGACTCTGCCAGCAATCCAGGAGACCCAGGTTTGATCCCTGGGTTTGGAAGATCCCCTGAAGAAGGAGATGGCAACCCACCGCAGTATTCTTGCCTGGGAAATCCCATAGACAGAGAAGTCTGGTGGGTTACAGTCCAAGGGGTCACAAGAGTTGGACATGATGTAGCAACTAAATCACCACCATATATGTCAATTCCAATTTCCCAATTCATCCCACTCCCCTACCCACCTTGGCATCCATACATCTGTTCTCAATATCTGATTCTGTATTTCTGCTTTGCAAATACGTTCATCTGTACATTTTTCTAGATTCCACATATATGTGTCAATGTACAACATTTGTTTTTCTGACTTACTTCATTGTATGACAGTCTCTAGGTTCACCCATGTTTCTGATAATGGCACAATTTTTTTCCTTTTTATGGCTGAGTAGTATTCCATTGTATATATGCTCCACATCATCTTTATCCATTCATCTGCTGATGGACATTTAGGTTGCTTCCATGTCCTGGCTATTGTAAACAGTGCTTCAGTGAACATTGGTGTGCATGTATCTTTTTAAATTATGATTTTCTCTAGGTATACACTCTGGAGTGGGATTGCTTAGTATATACCCAGCAATTTAAAAAGGAATTAGAAAGTTGTGAAATAGAGTGGGTGAGTCTCTGATCTTGTAACATGAGTAATTTCTGGGTAGAAACACAAAGACCAAATTTTCAGTTCCATATATTGAATATATCCCCAAGAAGCCAATCTTTAATTAATTAAAGGGTTTACAAAGAACTATTTTCACTGTGTGATATAATTATGTCACATAAACCCAAAGGTGCAGTGTCCTGCTTTGGGGTTAGCAATGTCCTGATATTCCTCTCAAGGTTCAGAGAGAAGAAAGCTCTTCTTCAGAGAGAAGAAAGCTCTGGACCCTGGTTGGTCCAGAGGTTAGGACTCCATGCTTCTACTGCAGGGGATGTGAGTTTGACCCCTGGACAGGGAATTAACAATATCATACATGCCGTGAGTTGCATCCAAAAATAAAAGGAAGCTTTTTGGAAGCCATCTTCCCAAAGTGAATCCTTTTTGCATGACCATCAGTGGTCATGAAGTTAAAAGGGTCTCAAAAAATTGAGCATCTCCGTGTTGGGAGTGTGACATACTGAGGGGAGGTACTCTTACTGTTTTAGCAAAGCTGAGCTGGTCAGCCTGGGACTCTTTCGGTAAGTTACAGAGTCACTGAATCAGTAACTCAGACTCAGATGAGAGATCTGGTTGGTTCTTGTCTAGGGTACCCAGGACTATGTCAGTGTTTCTACTGATCTCCCCCTAGCCTTCTTCCTTCCCTGCTCTCTGTGCCCTGCTGGCTCTTTCTCCCTTCTGGGCTTTCAGTGGACATTGATTTCATTTTATGTCCTCACCGCCTCTTCCTCTGTCACCAGGCTGACACTGTGAGGCTCCTGGGGCCAGGCCAAGATGCTGGACCTCCCTGTCAACAGCTCCATGGCAACTTCAGAAAACAGTTCAGATGTGTCCATCTGCAGCCTCTCCCTAAGGCTCCCTAGTACCATATTCTAGGGCAGGATTGCTCAGCTATTACAGGAGATGAGGAGGGGCAGGTCTGTTTGGGTAGATTTCATGTGCATCTTGGAGGGCTGAGATAAAAACATGTACTCGTGTTGTTGTTGTTGCTGTTCCATCCCTAAGCCATGTCCAGCTCTTTGCGACCCCATGGACTACAGCCCAGTAGGCTCCTCTGTTCTCCACTATCTCCTGGAGTTTGCTCAAATTCATGTCCATTGAGTCAATGATGCCATATAACCATCACATCCTCTGCCACCCCCTTCTCCTTTTGCCTTCCATCTTTCCTGGCATCAGTGTCTTTTCCAATGAGTCAGCTTTTCATGTCAGGTGGCCAAAGTACTGGAGCTCCAGTTTCAGAATCAGTCCTTCCAATGAACATTCATGGTTGATTCCCTTTAGAACTGACTGTGAGAGAAACCATATTTGACCAGGCTTTCTTGGGAAGAAAAAGATGAAATCCCTCTCCTCTGAAGTCAGTGGGAATTTCTTTGGTTAGTGCTTGGTGCCAGTCTGTTTTACACTAAATAAAATAAGAGCTGAGCTTTCTTCCTAACATTTTTTAAAATATGTATTTATTTGGCTGCTTTTGGTTTTAGCTTCAGCATGTAGGATCTTTGTTCTGTCATGCAGGATTTTGCATTGTGGCACATGAATTCCCTAGTTGCAGTGTGGACTCTAGAGCACAGAGGATCAGTAGTTGCAGCATGTGGGTTTAGTTGCCCGGTGGCATCATAGTGCTGTGACCAGGGATCAAATTCATGTCCCCTGCATTGCAAGGTGGATTCTTAGCCACTGGACCACCAGGGAGGTTCCCTGGTGTTTGTTAAGACTGTTGTCTTATTCTTTTACTTTGCACCAGAGTCTCAGATATCCAGAAAGAACCAACGTTTTTGAGCTATTTTCTTGCAACTTTCATCTCTATCACTCTCTTTTTCTCTTCTTAGCTTCCTTTTCCTCCTCCAGCGCCCTTGTTTGCCTTTCTCCTTGGGGTACGATCTTCAGGGTACGATCTTCTCACACCTGATATTCACATCTTGTGTTCTCTCCTCCCCAAGTGTGGGGCGTGGGGACTGCAACTTGTTTCTTTTTTTTTTTAATATTAATATATTTTAATTGGAGGCTAATTACTTTACAATATTGTAGTGGTTTTTGCCATCCATTGACATGAATCAGCCATGGGTGTAAATATATTCCCCATCCTGAACCCCCCTCCCACCTCCCTCCCCATCGCGTCCCTCAGGGTCATCCCAGTGCACCAGCCCTGAGCACCCTGTCTCATGCATAGAACCTGGACTGGCGATCTACTTCATGTATGGTAATATACATGTTTCAATGCTATTCTATCAAATCATCCCACCCTTGCCTTCTCCCACAGAGTCCAAATGTCTGTTTTTTTACATCTGTGACTCTTTTGTTGTCTCGCATATAGGGTCATTGTTACCATCTTTCTAAATTCCATATTATATTACATTAATATACAGTATTGGTGTTTTTCTTTCTGACTTACTTCACTCTGTATAATAGGCTCCAGTTTCATCCACCTCATTAGAACTGATTCAAATGCATTCTTTTTAATAGCTGAATAATATTCCATTGTGTATATGTACCACAGCTTCCAGATCACAGACTATAGTGAGGGGAGGTACATATGTATATTACATATATATTGTGTGTTATATGTGTGGTAACATCCATCCTTTTTTTTTTTAATTTTCTTTACTTTGTTGTGTTGGTTTTGCCATACAATGACATGAAACCACCATGGGTTTACATATGCTCCCCCTCCAGAACCCCCTCCCTCCTCCCTCCTGATTCCCTCCCCCTGGGACATCTCAGTTCACCAGCCCCGAGCATCAATCCTGGGCTGGCGATTGATTTCACATATGGTAATTAACATGTCTCAATGCCATTCTCCCATATCATCCCACCCTTGCCCTCTTCCACAGAGTCCACGAGTCTGTTCTATACATCTGCGTTCCTTTTGCTGTCTCGCATGCAGGGTTCTCGTTACCATCTTTCTTAATTCCATATATATGCGTTAGTATACTGTATTGTTGTTTTTCCTTCTGGCTTACTTCACTCTGGATAATAGGCTCCAGTTCCGTCTACTTGAGTAGAACTGATTCAGATGAATTTTTTTTTTTTTAATGCTGAGTAGTATTCCATTGTGTATATGTACCACAGCTTTCTTATCCATTCGTCAGTTGATGGGCATCTAGGTTGCTTCCGTGTCCTGGCTATTGTAAACAATGCGGCGATGAACATTGGGGTACACGTGTCTCTTTCAATTCTGGTTTCCTCGGTGTATATGCCCAGTAGTGGGATTGCTGGGTCATATGGCAGGTCTATTTGGAGTTTTTTAAGGAATCTCCACGCTGTTTTCCATAGTGGCTGTACTAGTTTGCAATCCCACCAACACTGTATGAGGGTTCCCTTTTCTCCACATCCTCTCCAGCATTTATTGCTTGTAGATTTTTGGATTGCAGCCATTCTGACTGGTGTAAAGTGGTACCTCATTGTGGTTTTGATTTGCATTTCTCTGATAATGAGTGATGTTGAGCATCTTTTCATGTGTTTGTTAGCCATTTTTATGTCTTCTTTGGAGAAATGTCTGTTGAGTTCTTTGGCCCACTTTTTGATTGGGTCATTTATTTTTCTAGAATGGAGCTGCAGGAGTTGCTTGTATATTTTTGAGATTAATTGTTTGTCCGTTGCTTCATTGGCTATTATTTTCTCCCATTCTGAAGGCTGTCTTTTCACCTTGCTTATAGTTTCCTTTGTTGTGCAGAAGCTTTTAATTTTAATTAGGTCCCATTTGTTTATTCGTGCTTTTATTTCCGATATTCTGGGAGGTGGGTCATAGAGGATCCCGCTTTGGTTTATGTCGGAGAGTGTTTTGCCTATGTTATCCCCTAGGAGTTTTATAGTTTCTGGTCTTATGCTTAGATCTTTGATTAATTTTGAGTTTATTTTTGTGTATGGTGTTAGAAAGTGTTCTAGTTTCATTCTTTTACAAGTGGCTGTCCAGTTTTCCCAGCACCACTTGTTAAAGAGATTGTCTTTTCTCCATTGTATATTCATGCCTCCTTTGTCAAAGATAAGGTGTCCATAGATGTGTGGATTTATCTCTGGGCTTTCTGTTTTGTTCCATTGATCTATATTTCTGTCTTTGTGCCAGTACCATACTGTCTTAATGACTGTGGATTTGTAGTATAGCCTAAAGTCAGGTAGGTTGATTGCTCCAGTTCCCTTCTTCTTTCTCAAGATTGCTTTGGCTATACGAGGTTTTTTGTATTTCCATACAAATTGTGAAGTTATTTGTTCTAATTCTCTGAAAAAGACCTCTGGTAGCTTGATAGGAATTGCATTGAATCTATAGATTGCTTTGGGTAGCATAGTTTTGGAAGTCTTGGCCACAGCAATCAGAGCAGATAAAGATATAAAAGCGATCCAGATTGGAAAAGAAGAAGTAAAACTCTTTCTGTTTGCAGATGACATGATCCTCTACATAGAAAACCCTAAAAACTCTACCAGAAAATTACTAGAGCTAATCAGTGAATATAGTAAAGTTTCAGGATACAAAATCAACACATAGAAATCCCTGGCATTCCTGTACACTAACAATGAGAAAACAGAAAGAGAAATTAAGGAAACAATTCCATTCACCATCGAAACAAAAAGAATAAAATACTTAGGAGTATTTCTACCTAAAGAAACAAAAGACTTGTATATAGAAAACTATAAAACACTGATGCAAGAAATCAAAGAGGACACAAATAGATGGAGAAATATACCGTGTTCATGGACTGGAAGAATCAATATAGTGAAAATGAGTATACTACCCAAAGCAATCTATACATCCATCCTTTTTTAAAAAATATATTATTATTTATTTATTTTTGACTGGACTGGTTGTGTATTGTCATGCATGGGCTTTCTCCAGTGTTGTTGGTGGGACTTCTCATTGTGGTAGCTTCTCTTGTTGCTGAGCACTGGGCTCTAGGGCATGTGGGCCTCAGTAGTTATGATACACAGACTTAGTTGTCCCACAGCACATGGGATCTTCCTGGACCAGGGATCAAACCCATGTTCCCTGCATTGGCAGGCAGATTCTTAACCATTATACTACCAGAAGATGGGGAAACAGTGTCAGACTTTATTTTGGGGGGTTCCAAAATCACTGCAGATGGTGATTGCAGCCATGAAATTAAAAGACGCTTATTCCTTGGAAGGACAGTCATGACCAACCTAGACAGCATATTAAAAAACAGAGACATTACTTTGCCAACAAAGGTCTGACTAGTCAAGGCTATGGTTTTTCCAGTGGTCATGTATGGATGTGAGAGTTAGACTATAGAGAAAGCTGAGTGCAGAAGAATGGATGCTTTTGAACTGTGGTGTTGGAGAAGACTTTTGAGAGTCCCTTGGACTGCAAGGATATTCAACCAGTCCATCCTAAAGGAGGTCAGTCCTGAGTGTACATTGGAAAGACTGATGTTGAAGCTGAAACTCCAATACTTAGGCCACCTGATGTGAAGAACTGACTCATTTGAAAAGACCCTGATGCTAGGAATGATTGAAGGTGGGAGGAGAAGGGGATGACAGAGGATGAGATGGTTGGATGGCATCACCAACTCAATGGACATGAGTTTGAGTAAGCTCCGGGAATTGGTGACAGACAGGGAGGCCTGGTGTGCTGCAGTCCATGGGGTCATAAAGAGTCAGACACAACTGAGCAATTGAACTGAGCTGAACTGACACTACCAGGGAAGTCTCTGTAAAACCCATCTTGCTAGGATCCTATTGTGGGCTTGATGAAGCAGGTGGCCATGATGGGGGCTTACATGGCAAAGAGTCAAGCACAGCTAGGAGGAACCTCTGCCAACACCCAAGGTGAGCTTAGAAACAGACCCTTCCCCACCAGGTACTCAGACGATACCTCATCCCCACTGGCAACCTTAATTATGTTCTCAGAGGACTCAGCCCAGCCACATCCACACTCCTCCCTTGCAGAAACTGTGAAATAATAAAAATGAGTTCCTTTTAGGTACTAAATTCCTAATAATTGGTTACAAAGCAATGGCTATACCCACCTTGCCTCTTGTAAAGAAGAAAATCAGTAGCCCCTGAAATGCTTTTTAAAATATATTGTGCATGACATTTCTCTGCTACCATGGATCTGTCACCTCCCTTGGCACTCCCCCTTCCCCATCAAACTGTTGTATTCGCATCTTGAAGTGTTGAAATAATTATCAGATACCGATATGGTCTCCTCCTGTCGGGGGATTAATATGTAGCCTCTTTCCTGCTGACACTGCATTCCTCATGAATAATTTGCTTCAATTGAAACCACTGGATAATTTGTAGGCCACCTTCACTTTAAAGAGTGTTTCAAGCAGCTGCTGTCATCTGTGAAATAAGTTTGGTTTTTATAAATGAACTGTATTATAAATCAGTGAGCCCTACTCTTAAGTATACTGGGATAATTTATGGATGGGACGTGAGGTGGAAAAATCTCTCCACCTTGTGATTAAATATGATTCGATCTGTGAATAGAAAGCCCATCCTTCAGACAACATTGTGCGTTCGGTGGCTACCCCTTTTCCACCATCGAGGGCAGCAGTAATGCCACCACATTGGTACTTTTCCTATACGTGTATTCAATTGGTCAACTTTTCACTAGTGGGGGGAGTCAGGGGAGTGCAGAGATTGAATTTCTCAGTCTGTCCCCCTGAATGTGTAAGTTACATCAAGTGTGACAAAAACTCTTCCCTGCCGAGAAGACCCTAGTGTCCATCACTGCAGGTCCGACAGGAGCACATTGGCCTAGGTATTTCCCATCTGTCCTTGCAAATTCTTCTGTGCTGCTGTATTCCTCAGGAGGCTAAATATCATAAATGGCATCAGTGGTTTAATTGTCTTATGGTTGAAACTGGCTTAAGCAGACACCCTGGCAGAAGACAGAGCAGAGAGAGACAGAGCTTGGGGTGACTGATCCTCTGGCTCTTTTCCAGCAGGGTCACCCCTAGTTGGCTGCACCTGTCCACCAATCTTCTCAGCTCCTGAAGGGAAGGGTCCCTTTGCCGGCAGGACCTGAGGTGGCCTCAGGCTTCTTTGTCCCAGGCCTCCTGTTTTGTCCAGTTCCTGTAATCTTGCCTCCACCTTTGTCAATGGTCTCTTTACCAACCTCTCCCCAACCTCCCCTTTGGAGCACCATCTATGCACTAGTGGCTCCCTCCCCCAGCTGAAAGTCAACTCTGTATTCAATGTCTCAGGACATGATGGAGAAGAAAGCAGAAATGGCCTGGCAAATCCTTTGGATTTGATCCCAAATTATTACTCTTGGATAAAGAACTTGGGGATCAATGATACAGACCTGGGTTCTTGGCTTTCCCCAATCAATAGAAATTGACTAGAAGCCAGACAAGAAATTTAAGTAAGGCTTTATTGTTCTAACTCCTGCACTGGTTACAGGAGGGAGCTAAAACAGGTAACAGGTTCCCTTGTTCACTAGCTCCCCGAGGGAGGCCAAGCTCACTCCTTATATGGGATGATGGTAGCGGTGTGTCCAGGGGTCAGGCCAGAGGGGTGGTTTGTGTTTTGCCCACCCACCAGAAATGGAAGGTGGGTGTTTTGGTCTCTTTGTATCTTTTGTCCAGAGTTCACCCCAACTGAGCATGCACACAGTTATTTTTAGTCCCCTATAGTTTCTTTGTATTTTGTTCCTTGAGAAGAGCTGTGTCCAGGTGCAAGCTTCGCAGCACTGCAGCAAAGGATTCCAGGTCCCAGGCCTGTCTCAAATACTATCGACTTCAGAAGCAGGAAGGACCATGGAGGGGCTTTTCCACAGGCCAACAGCTCTATGGACCTTCTAGCATTGATGTGAAGGTGTCGAGACCTCAGAGAAAGAAGGCACAAGGTGTAATTAGGAAGACGGAGCCCTGGCAGACCATGGACAGACAACTTGGAGATACAGCTGTATGCCAAGCGTGGGCCTGGAGGGAAATACTCCCCAGCTCGGCAGTCACCTCAGAGGCTACCTCTGGGGACACAGGGGAGAGGACATCCTACCTGGCCCTGTGTCCCACTGCGTGTCTCTCCAGGGACCCCTGACACCATGTTAGTCATAGGATCAGGCCAGTTTGGTTATATTACATGCCTATCGTGTACCAGACATCCAGGGCCTTACCTGGGTAAGTAAGTGACCCTTCCTAAACCCATGAAGACTTTCGTTGTTGTTTAGTCATGAAGTCCTGTCTGACTCTTTTGTGATCCCATGGACTGTAGCCTGCCAGGCTCCTCTGCCCATGGGATTTCCCAGGCAAAAAATACTGGAGCGGGTTGCCATTTCCTTCTCCAGGAGATCTTCCTGACCCAGAGATCAAACCCACGTCTCCTGGATTGGCAGGAGTATTCTTTACAACTGAGCCACCAGAGAGGCTCCTATGAGGACTTTACCAATGAGAAAACGGAGGCCCAGGAAGATTAATTCTTTCTCCAGTATTCTTGCTTGGAGAATTCCATGAACTGAGGAGTTTGGTGGGCTACAGTCTGTGGGGTTGCAAAGAATCTGTCACAACTGAGGGACTAACAATTTCATTTCACTTTTACCAAACTGAATAAACCCACGAAACATAAAGAAAGCTGTTTCTGTTGCGCTGAGCTGCCATGTCATTCAGGCTGTGGCCTCTGGGTCCACAGAGAGAAAGTTAAGGTTTATGATCTGTTCCTTTTTTTAAAAATATATGTTTCTATTTATTTAGATCTTTCATTACATCTATTTTTTCTCAAATTTTTTACTGAAGCGTAGTTGATTTACAATGTTAAGTTAATCTCTTCTGCATAGCAAAGGGATTCAATTATACTAGACTTGCTAATTATTTTAGAAAGCTGAAAAATCCAAAGCTGGAAGGGATGCTTTGTGCCCTGTCTTGATTTTTTTTAAACCATGGTCTTATTTACTTATTTGGCTGTGTTGAGTCTTGGTACACTGGATCTTCATTGCATCACGTGGGATCATTTGTTGTGGTGCATGCACTCTCTAGTTGCAAGCCGAGGGCTCAGTAGTTGCAGTGTAAGTTGCCCTGCGGCATGTGCAACCTTAGTTCCCCAACTAGGAATCAAGCCCTCATCCTCTGCATTGCAAGGCAGATTCTTAAGCACTGGACCACCAGGGAAGTCCCAAGTTCCCTGCCTTTAGATAAAGTTGATGGTCCTCCCTGTCCTGGAAGACAGACAGGTAGGCTCTAGACCTTCCCTCAGGAGCTCATCCCCGAATTTAGTTCCTTTAAATCTTTCTAAATGAGTCTCTTCTCAGCGGCTGAGCTGGAGTGCCCTTCCCTGGTCCTGCACCCTCAACTCCCTCTTCCCCTCCATTGTGACAACCTGCATGTTTCCTCCCAGCCCTCACCACAGGTGCCATGGCCATCTTGTTCCCTCCTTCTTTCCCAGCATCCAGAGTAGGGCTGGCAGATGGCAGGAAAAGAAATCAAAATTCGTTGAATGAATGAGTCAGCCTCATGATTGAGAATCACCCAGTGAATCACAGACACATAGACTCTCAAAGTTGAGAAGGATGTTAAACTTCTCCCAGCCCAATTTTCTACCCAACACATGAATCCAAAGTGCCATCTATTACAGAATCACATCCGCGAATGTTTTTCTGACTTCAATTTAAGGCCCTTAAAAAATACTGTTCTTTTGTGGGCAAAGAACCAGCTGCTGTTCCATCACCCATGTAAAATGAAGCCTCTTAATGACACCTTGTTTGGAATCTAAGTGTATGGCCCTTACAAAGACTGTCAATTTTACAAATAACTGTTGAGATGAGTGAATGGCTAAAATCCTGCAACTATTAGGCCATTTGATTTTAAAAAGTTATCTTTTGTTAGCGAAATGCTATGCTTTCCTCAAATCATGTCTGTGTCTTGGAAGTGCCCGTCAGCTGCCTATAATATATAAACCCAATGTTCATGGATCACATTTCAGGTTTTGAAACTGCCACTTGAGAAAATGACAATAAAAAGTTAAAAGAATTATTAGTATCATGTATGATTGGTGAGTATGTTGGAAACAGATATGCCACTGATAACAGCTAAAAGCATACACCAATTTCATATATCAAAAATTTCCACTAGGGTAATTCTCCCCTCTACACACAAGGATATTTATTTCATCCTAGGTTAGCAGGCAGAGAAGGCAATGGCACCCCACTCCAGTATCCTTGCCTGGAAAATCCCATGGACGGAGGAGCCTGGTAGGTTGCAGTCCATGGGGTTGCAAAGAGTCGGACAAGACTGAAGCGACTTAGCAGCAGCAGCAGGTTAACAGGGGAAAACTGAGAACAACCTAAAATATCCATTTAGAAAAAAAAGTGTAGTTTGAAAGAATGCAGCAAGGTTACACATAATGATGTCTAAATATTTCCATGATATATTGTTGAATAAAACAATGATGTAAAGATATCTAAATTTATTGACTTTTAATGATAAGCCTGTGCTGATACAACAAACACACCCCTCTCAAGTCTTCTGCTCTGATACATGCATAGAAATTCATACAAAAAAAGTCCAAGAAGATACAAAACAAACAGGAATGAATGATTCTAGGGAAGAAAGAAAGGAATCTGGGCTTGAGGGAGAAGTAGATGAGAACTTTGGTGCTATTCTTGAATTTCAGCCTGTTACAAGCAGTATAAATATATGCATTCTCAGCAATTAAAATTTAATTGAAAATTACTGTTTGGGACTTCCCTGGTGGTCCAGTGGCTAAGACTCCTCACTTTCAGTGCAGGGGTTTTATCCCTGGTCAGGGAACTAGGTCTCACAGACCACAACTAAGAGTTTCCACGCTGCTGCTAAAGATTCCACATGCCATAATGAAGATCGAAGATCCCACGTGCTGCACCTAAGGCCCAGTGCAGCCAAATAAGTAAATAAAATAAATATTTACGGGCTTCCTTGGTGGCTCACAAGTACAGAATCCGCCTGCCAATGCAGGAGATACAGGTTCAATCCCTGGTCTGGGAGGATCCCACATGCCTCAGAGCAACTCTAGAGCCTAGGAATCGCAACTCCTGAGTCCACGTGCTGCAACTACTGAAGTCCGAGCACCCTAGAGCCCGTTCTCTACAAGAGAAGCCACCACAATGAGAAACCCATGCACCGCAACTTCAGTGCAGCCCCCCCTTGCCTCAACTAGAGAAAAGCCCAAGCAGCAATGAAGACTCAGCACAGCCAAAAGTAAGTAAATAAAAAAATTTTTAAATAGTATTTAAAAATTTTCTCTTTCAAATATATAAATAAAAAATGAAAATACTATGGTTATTAATCAGGATTCCCAAGTGGTGCTAGTGGTAAAGAACCCATGCTGCCAAAGCAGGAGACGTAAGAGATGTGGGTTCGATCCCTAAGTCGGGAAGATCACTTGGAGGAAGGTGTGGCAACCAACTCCAGTATTCTTGCCTGGAGAATCCCATGGACAGAGGAGCCTTGCGAGCTACAGTCCGTAGGATCACAAAGAGTCAGACACGACTAAAGAGACTTAGCACACGCATGCATGGTTATAAATCAGAAAACCAAACATAATTGTGTGTGTGGTGGGGATGGGGAAAGAAATGGCAACACCAGCTAATGATGTCATACTTGCATTATGACTTGTTCTGTGAGGTTAAGACTCTTTCTTATTTCTAACACAAAAGATGGCCAAAGGCTTTCTGGAAATAGCTCACTCAACACAGGCTGCTAATGCTTGGCATCGTACACCGTGCACTCTGTGCTCCGGATTGAATTCATGCAGCATTTCTTATGAGAGTAGCCTGGAGACAAATAGGAGCTGAAGAGTTATGAGAAGGCAGAGGTGGAGGAAAAAGCTCTCACCTGACTTGACCCGTGCCTCAGGGGACGAAGAGACACTTTGTTTTCCTGTCAGCATCTCCCCTAATTCTAGAAACAAGTTCTGGGTCCTGCTAAACTATAAGATCCTAGAGAAGAGGCCCCGTTTTCGCATGCCATCCATCTTTGCAGCTACATTGGATGAGTCCATGGAGACCAAGCAACCCCACTGAAACCCATCAGAGGAGGATGTATAGAACTGGAACTGGGAAAGAATTCCTGATGGTAATGGTGAGGCAGGAGAGAGATGGGCTCCAGGCTGGGCATTTACAACCAGCCTCCCGTCTGCACTCAGAGATGGAAATAACAACAGGAACAGGGTAAATAGCAGGACTATGTCTCCTGTGGGCACCTTAATAGCCATGGCAATGGTAGAGAGGGGCTAAACCTTGTTTGAGGAAAAGACCAGGAGGTCACATAGTTCTCATCTTTGGGGCAAGGGAGACACTGCACGTGGGCAGAAAGGCCCCTTGGGAGGTCAAAAAGGAGGTGACACCAGCCCATATTACATGATGCCAACGCCCTCTGGGCCTGGAATTTCATCTTGGAAAAAGTTGAGCACGCATGTTGGGGAATAGTCCAATGGCAGGTCAGGTGTGGAAGAAGAAACCAGATAAATGGCCAAAGGTAAACAAAGACCCAGAAGAACTGTTAAGTGATTTAACCACCTCTTTAATGTGTGATCCTTAGAGGAGCCACCCACATCCTGTCTCTCCAGGTGTGTATTTCTGCCTTGCTTGTTTCTTTTTTTTTTTTTTTAAAGTAATGTTATCTATTTATTTATTGATGGCAGTACTGGATCTTCATTGATGTGTGAGGGCTTTATTCCTGCTTTTTTCTAGTTGCAGTGACCAGAGGCTGTTCTTCACTGTGGTGTGTGGGCTTCTCATTGTGGTGACTTCTGTTGAGGAGCACAGCCCCTAGGCACTTAGGCTTCAGTAGTTGTGGCACACAAACTCAGTAGTTGCAGTTTGTGGGCGCTAGAGCACAGGCTCAGTTAGTTGTAGTACATAAGCTTCATTGCTGTGAGGCATGTTGGATCCTCCAGGACCAGGGATTGAACTCAGGTCTCCTGCATTGGCAGGTGGATTATTTATCACTGATCCACCAGAGAAGCCCTCTGCCTTGCTTCTGTCTTAACTAAACAAGCTGTTATTTTATGTGCTCTCCTCCTTGAGCTGTGTCTCTAATACTAAACGTTGTACCTGTTTGTAGAGTTTTTGCCTCCTTGAGAAATGCATTTTTTTTTCAAGGGTGTCTAGAACCAGTGGACCAATCTCTAGACCATGGTGGACTAGTGACTAGGATTCCTGGTTTTCACCCAGGCTACCCAGGTTCAATTCCTGGACAGGGAACTAAGATCTTACTTCAAGTCACTGCCCACTGCTGTCTCTCTGAGGTCAGTGGACCCATTATCCATAAAACCTGGGAATTGTTGGCAGCCACATTTCCCACTAGACAGAGAGTTCAGGTCCCTGGAGAGAGAGAATAAACTGATTCGCATAGAGAAGGATGAGACGTGGAAGAAAGGATCCAACTGTCTTTCAAATCCCACTTCTGATTTTCCTGATGTTCATGCCCTTCCTGCTGTTACTCATCCACTCCTTCATCAGAGTCATGAGCCTGTGTATTTCCCATCTTTCAGAAAAGGATCCTGACTAATTTAAGGACTCCAGTGAGCCCTGTTGTAGGAGTTACAAGGATAAATTACAAGAAGGTATTCTCCTACCACTAAATAACCACACACAACAGCTTCTACCCTTGTCTCTGAAATCTGGGCTGAAGCAAAGCAATCCCTGGTGCCTTTAAGAATTTCAGCTTTTTCGGCAAGAAAAGATGTAAGAGAAGCCAGCTAACTGCTTTAACATTTTCAAGGTTACTGTGCCTCTCCTGAACCCACCACATTACTTCATCATTATGAAATACATATTGGATTATGTATTCCACTCAAGGAGAGTGTAAAAGACTGGCTTTGTGTCTACAGCCTGAGTTACTCATGACAGAATGTTCTAGAAGGATGCTGCTCTAGTAATTGTCTCTTGCTCTCATTTTAGCCATGCTCAGCAGCACTGAGGACTCATGGCTTTGCTTTTGAGTGGAGAGGGGTCCTTCACCAAGTTCTGCTTTTCAGCTTTGATAAAAATCAGCTATCCAGGGAGGACCTGGCTGTGAACACATGCATGAGCCCTCACACCCAGGCTCCAAAGACATCAGACAGCTCCTCTGTGACATTCTAGAACTTTCTAGAGGCCCACACAATGCCACTTCCCAGGCTAATTCATTAGCAGAGAAGTCTGGTATACATGGATACAGAGACAAGTGGGAAGATAGATTATCTTGAAGGATATTTCATCGAAGCTATGGAAAAATACCTGATGAATTTCTCTTGCTTCATTATAGGAAGTGTTTTTAGTGATCAATTTTTTTCACCTAAGTTAACATAATTCACTCCTAAATAAAGCTGAACAAATACTCATATTCTTGACTGCCTGTTCTGCTCTTTCTATACTGTAGGATTGCAACTAATTATACAGACCCTGAATTCAGACAGACCAGGATCTGATGCTGGCTCAGTGGCCCACTAGCTTGGGAAAGTCATGTAATCTCCCTGTGCCTCAAATTCCTCATCTATAATACAGAGATAAGATATATTAGTAACATGTGAACTGTTAGTAATTTTCACAAGTAAGGAGTTGTTTTTCTCACAAAAAGAAGTCCTGATGTGCTTACTCATGTCCAAAGAGTAGGTCTACGAGTCCCCTAATCTTTACCTCATGATCATAGTACGGCTGCTGGAGCTCCTGCCATAATATCAGGGGTCAAGGCAAGGATTAGTTGAGGATGGTGGTAGCTGTGGGGTGCCTTTCCCTTTCTCCCAGATATATTGCTTTTTAATAATATAATAAAAAAAACCCACAAGGTTTACCAGACTTGCCTCTCCCTTACTCTATCCTATCCTCTAAACTTCTCTTTATGTGTTATTGACCAGTACTGTATTATAAGGCCTCCCTTGGAATATTTGGTTTTCCATTCTTGTTGAAAGGGGCAGAAAAAAGGGAATTTGTAAATGGACCTGGGGTTAACTAAGTTGCACTGTGAAGATTAAATACATAATAAATACAGAATACTCAGGTGTGCAATGATTATTGATGATCCTCTTTTTATATTGGTCTAGCAAAGCCATAAGTTCACACTGAATGTTGTAGAAATGCCTCAGACATTTTAATAGATATCAATAATATTTTATGGATATTAATATATATTTAATAAAACCATAGCATCTTCCCTGGGTCAGGAAGATCCTCTGGAGAAGGAAATGGCAACCCACTCCAGTATTCTTGCCTGGAAAATCCCATGGATGGAGGAGCATGGTAGGCTACAGTCCATGGGGTCACAGAGAGTTGGACACAACTGAGCGACTTCACTTTGATCTCATCCATATCTCAACATCACACTAGTTTAATGTTTTCTTGCTGAAATTTCGATGGATTTCCTAATGTCTCAAGTAACTTGTGTCCCAATATTATTACTTCTGTTGGGAGGAAGAGGGTCTCTTTTTGTCTCTTTTTAAAGTTTTAATAATGACTATTATTTAGTTTTACATTACAGAGTAATATGGCACCAGGAATATAGAAATTGTTGAATGAATGTTTTTGTAAATTCTTCATAACCAAACTTATTAGACTTTTCCCATATTTGAGAACATTTCCTTTATGAAGATTTAGAAAACACAGGAAAATACATACAAGTCATCGGTAATCCGTAAGTGGGAAAATAAAAGAATGAAAACCTATGAACTTTTTTGGAATATGGAATGGGTTACTTTCCATGATGTCCCTATATTAAGTAAGACAAATAATATGGCTGGTCAAACAGATAAACTACATTGTAGGATCTTAGTGTCTTAACACAATAAGTCTATTTTTCCTTCATGTCACAATCCAGTGGGAGCTGGCATAGAGTCATTTCTCTGGAAGACAATAACCCAAGTCCTTTGCAACCTCTGCTCTGTCCGTCTCCAGATCTTTTTCATAAGCCAGTGCATGGAGGCAGAGAAAGATGATCAGGCATAGCAGTGTTTCTGGGCGTGCCTGGGATTGGGCATGCCACTTCCCCATATTTCCTTCTCTGGTGTTCGGGCACATGGCCATAGCTAGAGGCAGGGGAGGTGAGGAAATGCATGTGTGCCCATCATTCCAGAAAAAGAGAGGTAAGCCACGAGCTGGCTGGTGCCATTGCCAGAAGGAACACCAGAGGGTGAGGTTAGCAATCTCAAAGACACACTGTGCTGCTACAGGAAAAGAGATTTAAAATGGGCAGATCTCTGTTCCTCTGTGGATCAGAGACGCCACACCAGCCACACAGGCAGAACAGCATCTGCACAGCACTTGGGACACATGTGCCTTCTCCCACCTCATCCTCAACACCACTTTGTTCTCTGTATGGTTTTTACACACAGCTGGTACTAAGTCGCTTCAGTCACATCTGACTCTTTGAGACCCAATGAACTCTAACCCGCCAGGCTCCTCTGTCCATGGGATTCTCCAGGCAAGATTACTGGAGTGGGTTGCCATGCCCTCCTCCAGGGGATCTTCCCCATCCAGGGATCAAACCCACATCTCTTATGTCTCTTGCATGGGCAGATGGGTTCTTTACCACTAGCACCACCTGGGTAGCACACAGAGCTCCCATAAATTACCCAAGATTTTCTCAGTCTCTTTTCTGCTTCAGTTAGCCAGACTTCCTGTTGAGTGCAACTCCAAAACCTAATAAATCCCACTGAGAGACCTCAAGTGTTCTCAGCACAATAAAAGGGTAATTGTGAAATTATTGATGCATGCATCCATGCTCAGTCACTCAGTCATGTCTGATTCTTTATGACCCCATGGACTGTGGCATGCCAGTTTCCACTGTCCCTGGGATTTTCCAGGCAAGAATTCTGGAATGGGTTGCCATTCCCACCAAAATGTTAACACATTATTGACCAGGGGATTTTTGCAGAAAATAACACCTGTGGCTGGCAATTTGATATGTAACTGAATATTGGAACGTCCCCAGTCAATAATATTCAGGTAATAAAACTCTTATTAGTAGGTCTCTGGTCAATAAGTTGTTAAGTGGCTTGATTATGGTAATCATGTCACAATGTAGACAAGAACATCATATTGTATGTCCTAAATGCATACAATTTTCATTTGTCATTCATATCTCAATAAAGCTAGAAAAAATACAATTGTCCAATACAGACACTTAATCCAGCCACCTTGCTCACAGCTGACAATTAATGTCGGTTGCACTGAATAAGTGATGAAATTAATAAACACCTCCTGAGTACCAGGGATTCAGTTAAGCATCCATGGAACTGACACAGAGTTCTAATGACTCAAGCCTGAACAAGGACAATGAGGTCCAAAGGACAGCATAATGCCCTTTGTTTATGAAGCAGGAGCTGGCCACTGGATTCCTTTTAAACAGAGCTCAGGGTAGGATATGAAAGCTGTGTTTTCCCGTGATGTCTGCTGGGTGCTGTTTGCATCCACATCTCTTCTTATTTTTATGGGTTGCTCTCTTCATTCCTTATAAACAAGGGGCCTGCCCAGAGTCTGGCTGGAGCCCTTGTTTTCCCAGGTTGATAAACAGCAAAAGTGAGATGTGAGGTGTCTGTCGAATGTGCGGTTGACACGTACTTGCATAGACATGTGCGTTTGGTTTGGTTGAATGGGCTCCCAGCTGGTCTAAATATAGAGACATCGATTTTCTTCCAGATGGTGCCAGGGTTTCAGCTGATTGCTCTCTTTTATACTAATAACCATGGAAGTCATCCTGCCTGACGACCGAATCCTGGATGTGTACATCTCGCGAGGGCTTGGTGTCCTGTTAGTGGACTTGCAAGGTCCCGTGGGACAGGTTCAGTGAATCTTCATGGTGACAGATGCTCTGGCCTCTGAATTAATGATCAGCATACAACACACGGAGATGGTGATTCAGGGATAACCCTTCACATTCATAGGAGGGGAGCGGTGATCCTCAGGGACAAGGAGGTCGTGACTGAATGGATGTCATGATATAAACTGCTCAGATCTTGGGAACCCTGAGATTCCTCCAGCAGTGCTTGGGGACCCTGGACCACTGTCTTCCAGAGAAAAAGGAAGGGACAGAAAGAATCCAGCTATCAGTCTAGGAAGCCAGGGGGGCTGCCCAGAAGCAGGGCACTAGGGACCCTGAGTGGTGGAACTTAACCCATTTTCATAGGGTGGATTTAGTCAAAAGATGTGTAAGTCCACTTCCTTACTCATGCCTGCTTTCCAGCAGTAAGAAAACCTGATGACAAAGAAAAGAAGAACATTACTGAACCATGTGTTATGTGAATTTGTGAGAAGATTATGATCTCAGGTACCTGAATATCTATTATAAAACTGTAAGGAGGGGGGAAGAAAACCTAGCAGTGGAGAGTTCAGGCTCTGGAGCTGGAAAGCCTGGTTTGGGTTCCTATTCTGACACGTTCTTGCTGTGTGACTCTGGGTAAGTTTTTGAATCTCTCTGTGCTTCAGTTTCTTGACCTTCAAATGGAAAAATTAAAAAAAAACAAAAAAACAGCAAAATACCTTGGATAGAGTTGCAAAAATCAAATAAAGCACAATGAATGATGTATTTTAGTGTTATATAAATGTTAGACATTATATGGCTACAAGTTAAAAAAGAATGCTATGCCTTTAAATATATTTAGTTTATGATAATATTTCACAAGTTTTTAAATAATATAAAACTATATTACCAATAAAATACCACTGTACATGTATATTTTGGGTTAAAATGAAAAGTGAAAATGACTCAGTCATGTCCTACTCTTTGTGACCCTGTAGACTGTAACCCTCCAGAATCCTCTGTCCATGGGATTCTCCAGGCAAGAATACTGGACTGGGTTGTCATTTCCTCCTCTAGGGGTTCTTCCTGATTAGGATCAAACCTGGATCTCTTGCATTGCAGGCAGATTCTTTATGGTCTGAGCCATGATAGGGTGAGAGTATAAACTGTTCATGAGTTTCCCAGGTGGTGCTAGTGGTAAAGAACCTGCCTGCCAATGTAGAAGACATAAGAGGTGTATATGAATATCTATGTATTAAACTTACCTACATTTTTTGCAATCTTTTATTACATTCATTTCTATTCCTGAGACATAAATGGCCATTGTAGTAAGGATCCCAGAAATCTCAACTACATTAAGAGTTTAATGGCTTTTTAAAAAAAATTATAAAAGCTATGACTGCAAGGTAATGGAGACAGATTTCTAAATGAATATATCAGGAATAAACAGTATTACTAAGCAATGGCTGTCCCTTTTAGGACAGTTATCTTCCCTGACTATTAAATAATTCCAATGATATCCCTATGCTGGAAATAAAAATGAAGCAACTCTTTTTTTTTCAATTATGAGGAAGGAAAGGCTACCCCATGAACCAACCCTTCACTTGAAAGTTACACCTTTATTCTTTCTGTTTGAAAGTTATCCCCTAAACCTTGCTTGACTTGCTTGAATCATGTTGGTGGTGGTTCAGTCACTTAGTCATGTCCAACTCTTGTGACCCCATGGACTGTAGCCGGCCAGGCTCATCTGTCCATGAAATTTTTCAGGCAAGAATACTAGAGTGGGCTGCCATTTTCTTCTCCAGGGGATCTTCTTGACCTAGGGATCAGACTGGCATCTCCTGCATTGCAGGCAAGATTCTTTACTTCTGATTCTTTATTTCTTTACTTCCCTAGCCACCAGGGAAGCCCTGAATCATGTTGGATTTAGCTAGTATCCCAAATCTTTTCTGCCAACTTTTGAGTTCAGCTAATGTTTTTTCATCTGTGTCAAAATGCCATCAGTGAGAGACTTCCACTGTGATCCAGTGGTTAAGACTATGAACTTCCAATGCAGGGGGCTCAAGTTCGATCTTTGATCCGGAAACTAAGCTCCCACATGCTGCGTAGCCAAAAAGTAAACATTTTTTTAAAAAAAACTTAGAAGGGAACTCTCCTACACTGTTGGTGGGAATGCAAACTAGTACAGCCACTATGGAAAACAGTATGGAGGTTCCTTAAAAAGCTGCAAATAGTCCTGCCATATGACCCAGCAATCCCACTGCTGGGCATATACACCGAGGAAACCAGAATTGAAAGAGCCACGTGTACCCCAATGTTCATCGCTGCATTGTTTACAATAGCCAGGACATGGAAGCAACCTAGATGCCCATCAACTGACGAATGGATAAGAAAGCTGTGGTACATATACACAATGGAATATTACTCAGCATTAAAAAAAATTCATTTGAATCAATTCTACTCAGATGGACCGAACTGGAGCCCATTATCCAGAGTGAAGTAAGCCAGAAGCAAAAACAACAATACAGTATATTAACACATATATATGGAATTTAGAAAGACAGTAATGAGAACCCAACATGCGAGACAGCAAAAGGAACGCAGATGTATAGAATAGACTCATGGACTCTGTAGATGAGGGAAAGGGTGGGATGATATGGGAGAATGGCATTGAAACATGTTAATTATCATATGTCTAATCAATCGCCAGCCCAGGATTGATTCTCGGGGCTGGTGCATCGAGATTTCCCGGGGGAGAGGGAGGAGGGAGGGGGGAGGGAGGGGTTTCTGGAGGGGGAGCATATGTAAACCCATGGTGATATCATGGCATTGTATGGCAAAAACAATAAAAGGGAGAAAAAAAATACAGATTAAATGCCTCTTTTCCTGGGACGCTTATGCTGGCCCTCCTTCAGAGACAAGACATCTTTCCCAGGTGCCTCGGCCACACAGACTTGCTGCACAAATGCTGGTGTTGCTTTTATTTTTATGACACTTAAGGAATGTAGCCCTCATTTGTTTGGTGTTCTTTGTTTTCAGGAGACATAACGCTGTGCTTGGAACCCTACTTCTCAGGAGCAGATCTGAGGTAGGAGATATATGGGCCACCGAGCTGGTCAGCTGGTGTTTGTCAAGTGGAGAGTAAGTGAAGCCTTGCTCTCCTCCAGACACTCCCAGGGCAAAGCTAGAGGCAGACGCTGAGCTCTGCTGAAGTAAAGAGACGACGCGTCCTCTCCTGAGGTCCGCGAGGACTTCCCCATCTGCACGTGCACAGAAAGGCTTCTTGGCTGTGGAAAAGGGAAGAGGCCTCCTAAGTGTGGACGGGGCCCACAGGCCTCCTCTGCGGGCCCATCTTAGCAAGAAGATGCATGAGCATCTTGAGTAGAGTCCCAGGATCAGTCAGATGTGAAGAGAAGAGACATGATAACTGGCCAAATATGAAAAAAGACCTGGAAGGACTGTTCTATAAAGTGATCTGAATCACCTGTTTACCAGGCTCCTCATTGAGGATGCCCACTCTCCTCTCTGCTGTGTATTTCTGCCTAGCTTCACCACCTCCCACATGTTATGCTGTCTCTAAGAAAAAAAAAAAATGTTATACCTGTTAAAAAAAAAAAAAAAAACTTAAAATACCGTCAGTGAAAATCAACCTGTTACATGCAGGAGAATTTCCCTGTGTAAGCTGAATAATGATGCCCAAAGTTATCCATGAACTTGTGGATGTTATCTTACAAGGCAAAAGGGACTTTCTGACAATGATTAAATTAGTGATTTAAGGATGAAGAGATTTTCCTGGTTTATCTGAATGGATCTGAAATGTAATCACAAGTTCCTTAGTAGAGGAAGGCAGAGGGAGATGGACTACAGAAATAGGAGATGTTATCATGGGAGCAAGAAATTGGAGTAACGCTAGGAAGGGGGCCACAAGCCAAGGGATGCAGGCTACCTGCAGAAACTGGAAGAGTTCCTGGAGGAATGGGTTTTCCCCCAGGCCCTTCAGAACGAAAACCCTGCTGACACCTGTTGACAGCCAGTGAAATGGATTTCAAACTTCTGGCTTCCAGAACTGTAAGAATCCACCAACTTGTAGGTAATTTGTTACAACCACTGTAGTAAATAAAAACACTATATATTAGTAAATAAATAATAAATTTTGCTATAATTGAAGTGAGGATTTGTACTGAAAACTCACTCTAAAATTAGCAAATTTGGGGACTTCCCTCCTGGTTCAGTGGCTAACACTCCTTTCTCCCAATGCAAGGGGCTTGGGTTTGATCCCTTGTCAGGGACCTAGATCCCACATGCCACAACAAGAGTTTGCTTACCGAAACTAGAGATCCTGCATGCTGCCACAAAGATCCAAGGTCCCGCATGCTGCATCTGAGACCCACACAGCCAAACAGATAAATAAATAAAAAGCTTTTAAAATTAGCAGATTTTTTAATTGCTGAGCTTGAAAAATTAAGAGCCTCTTTCAGAATTAGGCTCTACTTAAACCTGTAAAATAGAAGCAATGTACCACCTTCTTTTGGGGAAAGACAAGGATGTTTTTCATACTCCCCTCTTAAACTTTGTTTCTCTGGCTAGAAGAAAACTTTATCTGACATAATCTTTCTTACTGAGATGTTAAGGAAATAGCATGTTAAATAATTTGTTAGCCCCAACTACATTTATTGTAACAAAGGGTTAAAGAACGAGGCAGCTGTTAATTAGCAGACTTGCAAATACTGGCTTGGAACAGGTGCGTGACTCAAAGGCTTCCGGGATGTCTTCAAAAGATGCAAGAGTGGCAGTTGCCTGGTAGACCTATAACCATTGTTAAATTTTTATTGGAGTATAGTTGACTTACAATGTTGTGCTAGTTTCAGGGGTACAGCACTGATGTACACCCCTGTCATTGTGGGGTGCATCTTAGGTTCTGGGAATATTTTACAGAGAGTGGCATTTGATTTAAAAAAAAAAAGTTTGGAGAAGGTGAGAAAGAGTTTGGAGAAAAAGGGATTCAAAAAGGGGGACAGAATGCAGGGAGGCCGATTTGGGTGCTTCACAGAGATAGTGCAGAGTGGGGGAGGTGAAGACATCAAGATGATGGGGTGGGATTATGCAGGGCCATGTAGACCACTGTAAGGAATGTGGATTTTATGCTTCATGAGATGAAAGCCACTGCGACCTTTTGGGCAGGGGAAGTACATAGTTAGGGTTCTCCAAAGAGTACACACACACACACACACACACACACACACACACATATATACTCTCTCTCTATATATATATATATATACACTCTATATATGATACATATTCTACATATGGCATGTATTCTATATATGATATGCAATGCATGGTGCTTATGTGCTCAGTTGTGTCTGACTCTTTGTGACCCCATGGACTGTAGTCCACCAGGCTCCTCTGTCCATGAATTTTCCAGGCAAGAATACTGGAGTGGGTTGCCATTTCCTACTCCAGGGGATCTTCCTGACCCAGGGATTGAATCCACGTCTCTTGTGTCTCCTGCATTGGCAGGTGGATTCTTTACCACTATGCCACCTTATTCCTTATATATGGTATATTTTCTTCATATATTATATATATGATATATATATTCTATATATATTTTCTATGATATGGTCTACATGATACATATATTCCATACATGATAGATATATTCTATATATGATGCATATATTCTATATAGGATACATGTATTCTACTTATATAGTTTATATATGATATATTCTATATATATATATTATAGATGATATATATATTCTTATTTTGTTGTTAACTTTTTATTTGGAGATAATACAGTAAATGTACAGAAAAGTTGCAAAGGAAGTACAGAGTTTTTTTTAATTTACCCTTTACCAAGCTTCTACTAATGTTACTATCTTACATAACTATAATATAATTATCAAAACTAAGAAATTAACATTGGTTCAGCCCTTAACTATACTTTCCAATTTCATTTGAATTTCTCTATTTTCTCACTATTGTCCTAGCTCTGTTTCCAGATCCCACTCAGGATATCGCATTTCTTTTTTTTTTTTAATTTTTTTATTTGAGTATCATTGCTTTATTATGCTGTGTTAGTTTCTGTGATACAACGAAGTGAGTCAGCTATATGTATATATATATATATATTCCCTTCCTTTTGAACCTTCCTCCCATCCCCCCATCCCTCCACCCAGGTCATTGCTGAGTACCGAACTGAGTTCCCTGTGCTGTACAGCAGCTTCCCCCTAGCTAGCTATCTTACACATGGCAGTGTATATATGTCAGACCTAATTTTCCGACTACATATATGTCATATATCTTATGCATATGATATATTCTATATATAATATATTTTCCCTATATGTGACAATTTTCTACATGATACTTAAATATTTTAAATGTATGTATACATACAAAGCTTGACCAGCCAGGGTGCAAGATGACCAGATATGCAGTTAAATATTATTTCTGGGTGTGTCAGTGGTTAAGATGGATAGAACATCTTAATGGATGTCACTAGGGAAAAATCCCCCTTGGGAGACTCTGAACAGCTCACTTGGCTGATCAGTAGGGTAGGTCTTACTTAAATTAAATCAAAAGAGCATCTAGTGGACTCTGTGAATGGACATCTCAGGGCAAACTCAGTCCCCTTCCCCAAGGGATACAAATGTCAACAAACACTGCACAGGGTGCAGCTGCATTTTCTGCCTTGTTGGGCTCTCTCTCTCTCTTTTTAAAATTATTTATTTGCTTGTTTGACTGCACCAGTCCTAGCTGCAGCATGTGGAATCTTCTCTCTTTGTTGCAGCATGCAGGATATTTAGTTGCAGTATGTGGGATCTAGTTTCCTGACAAGGGATCTAACCTGAGCCCATTGTATTGAGAGTGCAGAGTCTTGGCCACTGGACCACCAGGGAAGTCTTGCTTTCTCATCTTTGAGGTGGCAGCTCATTTTGCTATTACATTCTCCAAATATTCTTATAAAAATCTATAAATCTATTTTTTTACAGAAGTTTCAGCTACTCTATTCTGTTATTAGAAAGATGACTATAAACCAGTTAATCTGCTTATCTTAGTAGATGCTTAATACATACTAGTTGAAGCCATTCAGAGAAATAAATATCTTCTTTCTTTATTAAGCAGTAGTTTTCTGGTGCTAAGACTTGGTAAAACTAAAATCATCAACTGCGTTTGATTTATTATTTATTATTTAACTATTAAAGATCAAAACTGCAAGGAATTTTAAAGATAACTTTGAACAACTGCCAGTTACGTTTGAGGAAGTTCTTTTCCTTTTCACCCAAAACTTTTACAGTAAACCAATCATTTTCTCTTTTCTTCATAAAGAATAAAAGAGATACTTCAGACATTAGCCATGATTAATCAAGACCAGACTGTCCTGGATGAAAAGTGAAATATTCCCTTACATAAGGACCAGTCACCCATCTAGAGGTTTACTGGAAAGCTGTTACATTTGTTTTTGTGTCGACTTGAGGTTCATGTATATTTCATCAAACTTGCCAACTAAAATTGACAGGTGGGGGCTTCCAGGGAGAGGGATTCTGAAGTCTAATCTGGGTTCACAGGCCACGAGTGGTCTGAGCCACTATATTTAAAATATTTAAGTTATTTATATATTTATTTGACTGCATCAGGTCTTAGCTGCAGCACACAGCCTCTTCAGTGCCTCATGCAGCTCTTTTGTTGCAATGCATAGACTCTAGTTGTGGCACAGGGGCTCTGGAGTGTGAGCTTACTTGCTCCGTGGCATGTGGGATCAAGCCTGCAGAATGTGGATTCTTAACCACTGGACCACTAGGGAAGTTCCAGAGTGATCTATTATTGACGTCTGCTGCGGGTAGAGAGGTAAGGAATAACATCACACTTCTTACAAATTTGACCCCACTGGAATAATGGCTTTAAGCAGTTTCAGATGCTTAGATTGATAGGTTTGTTTTTTACATAAAGATATTTAAAGTATAGTTGACGAGGACATTTCTCACTTATCAGCTCAAAATGTGCCTTCCTTTAAAGATAAAAGCTCAAATTAGTTCCCAAATCCACAGGCGAGTTCTTATGCTCGTACCACAGTTCTGGTTAAGAAGCTCTTCGTTTAGTTTTCTATAACCTAGGAAAATTATTAGCCACCATCTCATTTCTCTAAGTGTAAACCTTAGTTTTCCTGTACTACTTTGCACAGTCAGTCAATAACCCACAGATAATAAGTCCAAAGAACTGACTTCTTTCTGTTAAAGGCAGAGAAGAAGGACGATGAGTAGACAGCAGAAATGAACTTGCAACACTTGGAACAGGGTGAATGAGTTTGTCCTTAACATATAAATCCTAAGATTTGCAGCACCCCCTCCATTTTTTGGAATCTCAATCAATGTTGTTTTAGTTCATTGGTCGGTGTTGAAATTAATGTAGAGAGATGTGGTCATCATTTAAAAAGAAATGAGAGGCCATCCCATACCAGGGTGTAATGTAAATTGACACGGGATAGGATGGGATAGAAAACAGGGAGATGCTTCACATAAATAAAGGTGGACTTCTCTGATGGCTCAGCAGTATAGAATCTGCCAGCAATGCAGGAGAGGCAAGTTTGATCCCTGGGTTGGGAAGATCCCTTGGAGAAGAAAATGTCAACCCACTCCAGTATTCTTGTCTGGGAAATCCCATGGACAGGAGAACCTGGTTGGTTAGAGTCCATGCGGTCACAAAGAGTCGGACACAAGTGAGTAGGAAAAGTATCATTTTTTGAAATTGTGTTTCAGTTATGCTGTCTGGGTTTCAGTTGTGATTCACCAGGACACACACATTTGTATATTTCAAGTAATGTCAGATCTATTTCTTACTCTGGGTTGCAGTCAAAATCTGTAAAAGGAAACCGCTGTGAATGGCATATATTATATGGAAAGGATTCTTCACCCTTGCCCCCACCCCACCCCTCCCCAGCTGTGCTCAGAGAACATCCCCGTCAGCAACATCCCGTCTGAGTGGGAAGGACAGTGATGGGAACTGTGTATGGTCACCCGCCTTGTGCAGTAATCATGTGGGCATTAGACAAATACTATTTTGGTTTTGATTGCCCCAGAAATCCTCTCTTAGAGACTGAAATTAAAGGAAGGCTCTGTCCACCCACCCTCAGAGGCAGGTGGAAGCAGAGAGGAATACAGCATCTTTTAGAGTTACATGGGAAACTTCCCAAGAGCAATCAGACCCACAAAGTCTCACGCTGCATTTCTCTATTTTGCTGAGCCAGATGGAAGACAGTTTCCCATACCATTCGCTTTTCAGACATTGAGCCTCAAACCATTTCACTGTGCTTCGGTTTTTGTGTGTGCTGCAGGTTTGAAAGTTATCCAACTTTTACACACCTTAAGAATATCTTTTCTTCGCTTCCCTTCCCTTCCCTTCTCTTCCCTTTCCTTGAGGATGTCCATCTTTTGAAGACACATCTCCTGCTCTTGACTTGCACCTAACCTACAGTGCAAGCATTGGGTTCATGCATGTCACCTTCCACTTGGCACTTACCATGGGTACTTGCCATCTACCTCTACAAGGATTAAATCATGTGCTGCTGCAGCTGCTGAGTTCAGCATAGAGAGCAGAAATGAGGCACTTGGTGCTCAGGGAAAACTGGCAGGACAGGTCTTCAAATAGATACTTTCAGTCAATTTTGTGAGTCCAATTCTTGTATTTCCACATTAAGCACTAAAATCCTTCATGGTGATGATTGTTCCTTGTGACTAGCAAAGTTCACCAGACTAGTAGAAACCTTTTGGAAAAATATGTGTTTGACTGCATGTACTCCCCCTTCACCAAAATTATATATGTACTAAGTTTTACCCCCTGCCTCTTTGGAGCAGCTTCTCCGAGCTCTCTGAGGTGCTGCCTCCGAGGCTGCAGTTCTCACTTTGCCCCAAATAGGGCTTAACTTGAAACTTTCACACTGTGCTTTTTTTTTTTTTTAAAGTCAATATGCATCAAATGCTTATTACAGATAATTTTGCATGTGCGTGGCTGAAAGTCTCCATTTTGAGTGGAGGTGTTCTCACCTATAGATAATAGTCTTTACTTTGTCCATGAAGAAAGGCAAATGCACTCACTTGCTTACTTACTAAAGTGTAATTTAAAATCAACTCCTGAGCATAATGGGATGTTACAGCCAATATTTATTTTTTCTTTTCATTAGATAAATAGTATTAAATTGGGATCCTTGAGAAAATTGTACCAATGGTATCGTATTTGAATGTATTCCGAGCTTGAGACTCACTCAGGCAAATTTTTATCATATGCAAATCACCATCATTATGCAAATAAGAACATCCTCGTTGCCATGCAAGTGTAAAATGGATGTTTGTTTTTATGATGATGAATTATCTTTCCCAGTTGCAGTCTGCTGTGTGCAGTTCAGAAATCTACGTGGGGGGGGGCTCCTGTTTGTTTTTCAGAGATTTTTGTTGGTGTCAACGTAAATCTATTGCCAACTCGGGGAACGTGGATTCTCTCTTTATTCCCAGGTCTAGAATCCTGCTTTCTTTTTTGAAGCATTACTGGGTTTTGTGGGGGTTTGTAATTTATAGTTTATATATAGTAGCAAGTCTACATCTAACTTGAAAAGCTGTAAGCCTTTTGTGGTTCAACTGGGAAATTCCCTGCTTACCTTCAAAGTCCTCCAGACCCTTTCTGAGTCATCTTAGAATCCCTCCAGGGAAGAAAATGATCCAGAACAGTGGATTATTTTGTTGTACTGCTGTATGATACAGGCAAGCTGGATAATATTAATAAAAATAAATCACTAACAATTAATGCTCCCTAGTGAACACTATGTGCTAAGTATTTAACTTATAGTTTCTCATTTAATCCTCATGAAGCCCTTTAAGAAAGGTTCTGTTATCATCCCCATTTTGTACAAGAGGAAAATGAGCTCAGAGTTGTCAAATAACTTATTCTGAGTCTCACAGCCAGTAAGTGGTAGAGTCAGGACTCAGACCAAGGTTCCTGCTCCCACCAAGCTTAAGCTCTTAAGTACCATGACTCTCTAAAGGGAGGGTGACTTGAACTCCAGAAGTTGGAGCCATGGGTGCTGAATAAAGCAGGGAGCTTGTCCAGGAGGCTGCAGTTAAAAGGAGAAACTTTGGTTCCCCTGAGGTCAAAAGGAGAGTCTCCAATGATGGGAGTGGGCTGAGGTGATGGGTGAGAATGGGGATGGAGGAGGACCAGCCAGTGAACCAGTGTCTCTGAAGAGGGGCAGCATGAAGGCTTGAAACCAAGCAGGACCCTGTGGGGCTCCTGGACACAAAGCTTTTCTGTGTCCCTCATTTCTCGACTACAGAAAATAGTCTTCATTCCGCCTCCATGACCTTCCCTGAATTCCAAGGGGCAGATTCAAACAGTTGCTAACCAGGGAAAAGAGGGGATGTGGAGACAAAAGAGGAGCAGTCAGGAGAAAGAGTGGTGAAGCCTTGAGGGTCCTGCTTCCCCCTCAAGGGATACACAGAACAATATCCTTGAACTGTTTTGCAGATACTGAAACCCACCCCAGGTGGGAGAAGCTAGCTGTCTTCTGTTCACAAGCAGACTTGTTCGAACCCCAGACCCCAGACTTGTTCGAACCATAGGTTGATGAGGCTGATTTCAGATTATATCACCACCAACAAATCAGAAGAATATTCATGAGCTGACCACACCCTCTTTGAACCATTACTATAAAATTCCTCGTTACCCCTCCAGGTGGGGGCATGCAGTCTTGAGGGCATTAGCCCACTGTGGCCTCCTTTGTCTGGTAAAGCAACAAATCTATTCATTTCCACTTTATCTGAAACTCTGTGTACAAGTTTTAATTCAGTATTGGGGTTGAATTTGGCTTCAGGCTGAGGCCCGAGGACACTTCATCTTATGGTTCCCAGGAAGACATGAGATAATTATGAGTGGTATTAGGACAACCACTCCAGGCTCCCACAGCCGGACGTGATTTAGTCCTAATATGCTCTTTCCCCACTTCCTGTCTATCTTAGTGTCTCCACGGTCTAGATCCCCATCAGTTTATTCTAGGCGTAAGACGGAAAAGGCTGTGGATGAGAACCTCATTGTAGAACATTCTTTCTCAGGCCCCTGGGACTTTTCCTTTTCAGGTGTCTCTGCAGTGGACCTTTAATTAGTGGAAGTTCAGCATCTATTCACTTTGAGAAATAGCACCCTAATTTCCCCATTGGGGAAATGTCACATGGGATGCTCTCCAGCAGGTTATAACCCAGACAACCTGCTCTTTCCAGGTGCATTGGGGGATGTCTCGAGTTCCTTCCCTGGAATTCAGATCACGAACACTGTGACCAGAAGACTGAGAGGGGCTGGAACCAATGCCTCCAGGAAGACCTTGGAAAGATAACCAAATGCCCCCTTTTTTTTTAATGGAGCACTTCACAAATTTGTGTGTCTTCCTTACGCAGGGGCCATGCTAATCGTCTCTTTATCATTCCATCTTAGTATATGTGTGCTTAATTATTCGGTTGTCCCAGGTCTTAGTTGCAGCACACAGGATCTTCGATCTCCTCTTGTGGGGTGCAGGATCTTTAGTTGCAGCATGTGAACGCTTAGTTTGTGGCATGTGAGATCTAATTCCCTGACAGGGGATCAGACGCAGGCTCCCTGCACTGAGAATGCAGTCTTAGCCCCTGGACCACCAGGGAAGTCCCATCGAAATACTTTCTGCCACCAGGAGCTCCACTGATGACCTCTGCAAGGTGTGCCCTCCATGTTTCCTGCTGCTTCTGAGCATCACGTAACTCCCAGGATCTGTCCTCAGAGCCTGGTGGCCAGCACAGCCTTGATCACTGCCATTCAGAGGAGGTGGGCTAACTGAGCAGGAATCAGAAGAAGACCACCCTAGGAGAGGGTCTTGTCAAGCTTCCAGGTATTGAGGGAGTCACTGAGGACCATGAGCCAAACTGACAGCAAGGATAATGATAATGTAATGAGCAACATTAGTCGTGTCCAGCTCTTTGCAACCCCATGGAATAGTCGATGGAATTCTCCAAGTCAGAATACTGGAGTGGGTAGCTGTTCCCTTCTCCAGGGCATCTTCCCAACCCAGTGATGGAACCCAGGTCTCCTGCATTGCAAGCAGATTCTTTACCAGCTGAGCCACCAGGGAAACCCTGCAACAGTGTAGGCAAGAGGAGAAGATAAACACTGAAATGTTCCAGCTCTCAGTGTTTTTCATTTCCCTACAAAACTGCAGGGCTTCTCCAGTGGCTCAGTGGTAAAGAATCTGCCTGCAATGCAGGAGACCTGGGTTTGATCCCTGGGTTGGGAAGATCCCCTGGAGGAAGAAATGGCAACCCACTCCACTATTCTTGCCTGGAGAATCTCATGAACAGAGGAGCTTGGGAGCGAAGCAACTGAGCATACATGCACAGAACTGCGATAGGGTGAGGGTCGGTGAGATGAGCTCAGTGCTAAGAAGATCCCCACAAAGTGCTGGTGATTGGAGTCAGGGGATGAGGAAGGGAAGGAGAGGAAGGGCTGGGGGTGGGAAAGTAGAGGGTCAGAGCAGACAAAAGTGCCCTAGCCAAGGGCCCCCTCAAAGGCCTCCACACGCAGATGCCTGGGGTAAGAAGGTGGATGTCACCTGGGCATAGTCGGCCCAGGGGACGTGAGTCCTTGATGGAAATTCTTTCAGAAAACTCAGAGCACAGGCTGTTCACCAAGTCTGGTGGGGGGAGGGCAGCATCCCCTGTGGGCCTGTCCGTCAAAGCCTTACAGTGACCCATGACGGACCTGAAAGATCACACGTAGGGTTTTGGCTGGAACTGGCCCTGCAGGTCTCAGGCTCTGAAGGCCCAAGTGGGTCCTTTTCCATGCTGCTCTTCAGGAATAAACAGCAGAGGTACATTTCCACAAAAAGACAGGTCCTTTCAGGGCTTTCTCTTAAATGGTTCTGTTAAGACACGTTCATGTGCCCAAAGCACAGTGATGTCAAACAAACTGAAATGATGGAGTTTGGAGCAGAGAAAGGCTTATTACAGGGCCATGCAAGGAGACGGGTAGCTAAAGCCTCAAGTTCCCTGAAGCAAAGCACTTTTAAAGGCAAGTTGTGGGGGAGGGAGGTGGTCATAGGGTCTGTGATGGGCTTGTGCACGATTCTCTGATTGGCTGATGGTAGGGTAACAGAGCAGTGTCAGGGGTTAACATCAGTCCTTAGGCTCCAGGGGGCCTGGGGCTCTGGGCTCATGGTCATCCGTGGTTAACATCCTCCATGTGGTGGGGGATTTTCACATCCGCAAAACAATTCAGGAAATGTGCATCAGAAACTATTATTTAGTTAATTTTGAGAGGAGATAAAGTGGAAGATATGGTGGAAATCTTGCCCCCCACCTTCTCAAAGGTCCCATGGGATCCTGCTTGGTTGCATTTTCTTCCTGCCCGTTGAGTCTTCTAGTGTAAAGTACACAGAGGTAGTTTGGGTGGGTGGATGTGCCACCAGCATTGGGATCCACACAGGTATAAATAATATCCTACAAGCAGCTCCAAAGAGCTGTTAACAAGTCAGAGAAGGTGGATTTCAGGGAACAGAGGGCTGTGAGCAAGATCTCAGACACCTGAGCATGGAGCCATCCCCACCATCTCCCATCTTTGTTATAGAGCTCAAGATTTGGATTCGGGAAAGAGAAGATCTGAAGCATTTAGCCTGGGTCACAGGCCTACAGAGGCCACATACAACCAGGGCCTGGAGGTGGGGTTTGGTTCTCCCAAGGAGAACAGGAGCAGCTCCCAGAGCAGGTGGAGCAATGCCAGACAGACACACAACAGCTGGCCACGCAGGTCCTTCCCATGCTGAACGGAAAGATTTTTGAATCTGAATCTCTTCATGTCCCTTGCAATCTCCTTTGGGGAGAAGATGGTTAAAATAGGTTCACATTTTGATGTTGGAGGCAATAATATACAACTATGGGATTTTTATGTGTCATGAGTTTCATTCTCATTTATACAGAAAGAGCACTGTTCTTAGCAGCAGCTGTGCAAAGCCGCTGGAATGGGCTGAACTGTGCGCTCATCCCCAGATTCATCTATTGGGGTCCTAACCCTCAGTACCTGAGAATGTGACTGTATTTGGAGATAGAAGGTCTTTATAAAGGTAATTAAGGGAAAATGAGGTGGCACTAGTGGTGAAGAACCTGCCTGCCAATACAGGAGACATAAGAGACATAAGAGACACAGATTCGGTCCCTGGGTCGGGAAGATCCCCTGGAGGAGGGCACGGCAACCCACTCCACTGTTCTTGCCTGGAGGCTCCCATGGACAGAGGAGCCTGGTGGGCTACAGTCCATCGGGGTGGGGAGGAGTGTGTGTCCTCAAAGAGTTGGACACAACTGGAGCATCTTAGCACGCACACATGCAAGGTAAAATGAGGTCATATGAGTGGTCCAATACGATATAGCTGGTATCCTATAAGAGGAAGAATTTTTGTTGTTGTTGTTGTTGGAATATAGCTACTTTATGATGTTGTATAAGTTTCTGCTGTGGAGTAAGGTGAATCAGACATGTGTACATACATCCTCTCTTTCTTGATTTTCCTTCCCATTTAGGTCTCCACAGGGCACTGGGTAGAGAAGAGGAGAAAATTTGGACGCAGACACACAGATGGAACACTATCAGAGCACATGGAGAAGACGGCCAGCTGAGGAGAGCGGTCTCAAATCAATTCTGTTGACACCTGGATCTCGGACTTAGAGCCTCCGGAAATGTGAGAAAATTAATTTCTTGTGTTACTTTGTTATGGCAGCCCTGACAAACTAATACAGCCTCTGTAATTCCTGTCTGAGAATAGACAGTGTGTCCTATTATAGAAGTTTGGGGAGCTTTAACATGTATTAAATGTTAGCTTTGTTTGTTTTTCAGAAGTTCTCTCTTTTTTAACTCCAGCAAGCGACTGCTTACTTTTTGAACCTGTCTATAAGATTAATTGTCCAGAAAATGTTGTGAATTAATTGCTTACATCATTAAAAAGTCGGTAGGAGACAGGTGATGCTTTTTTTAAAAGGTGGTTTGCTGTGCAGGTTTTATTGGCTGCTCTGGTGTTTCACTGAGCTCGGAGTTGCAGAAGTGCAAACAGAAGTTCAGTGACATTGACAAGCTACCGTGTAAGAGCCAGAATTAATGATACCTATTATAAATTAATTTATATGTATGAGTAATATACATAATCATATATATCAATCCTGTTATTATCTACTATAGCATATTATAATTATTTATAATGTAAATAATTCATTCCCCAATAATTGTATAGTATATTATATTACTATATACAATAATATATATTATAATATAATGAATACATATAATTAATTTTTGACTTCTTATTTTTTAAAGATTAAGAACTTCACAGACACAATGGTGAAATTTTCCACTTTCATACTCTTTTGAGGTACAGGAAGTCATTTTGATTTGCCTTTCTGGACCCCTAAAAATGTCAGTCAACCACAACCCCCAATTTCCCTTCTACCAGTTTTAGCCCGAGTGGTCCAGGCAGCCAAGCACAGCATCCTCCAAATAAGCTGATTGGCTCAAGCACAAGCAGGTGACCTAAGCAGGTCCAATCAGAATGAAGCTCAGGGCTTTGTAAGATCCACCAGAAAAAAAGACTGCTGATCACCGTAACCTGAATTTGGGAGGATGTGGGCTGACACTCCTGCAACCACGGTGCCCCCAGGAGGAGAGGGCATGGCAAACAGTGGTGTTTGCCCATCAAATGGGCAAAGATTTATGGATGGCTTGAACTATCTGATACGAAGGAGAAAAGGTGATCCAATAATTGGTTAAATGGCCTTTGTGTTAATTATTAAGAGAGAACTTTCACCACCTGCCATTTGCAATCTTGCCCTTTGAGTTCACCTGGAGATCTAAGTGTTGGTCACTGTGCTTGAGGGCAGACATTGGTTTGTGCAGAGAGTGAAAAGACTGAGTCCTAAGGCAACAATACACGGTTTGCTTTCACCTGAACTAGTAAATGACAATAAGGTTTGTTTGTTGGAATTTTTTAAATCATAGTTTCAATTTCAGTAGTTGTGATTTGTCTGTTTGTGTTTTCTATTTCTTTCTGGTTCGGTCTCGGAAGACTGTACCTTTCTAAGAATTTGCTCATCTCTACTAGGTTGTCCATTTTATTGGCATACAGTTGCTTGTAGTAGTCTCATGATCTTTTGTATTTTTGTGATGTCAGTTGTAACTTCTCCTTTTTCATTTCTAGTTTTATTGGTTTGAGCTCTCTCCCTTTTTCTCCTTGATGAGTTGGCTAAAGGTTCATTTTGTTTCTCTTTTCAAAGAACCAGCTTTTAATTTCATTGATCTTTTCTATTGTTTTCTTTATCTCTATTTCATTTATTTCTGCTCTGAGTTTTATGGCTTATTTCTCTCTACTAACTTTAGGTTTTGTTTGTTCTTCTTTCTCTACTTGCTTTAGGTATATGCTTAGGTTGTTTATTTGAGATTTTTCTTGTTTCCTGAGGTTAGATTGTATTGCTATAAACTTCCTTCATAGAACTGCATCCCATAGGTTTCGGATCATCGTGTTCTCATTTTCACTTGTCTCCAGGTATTTTTTGTTGTTTAGTAACATATTGCTTAGCCTTTATGTGTTTGTGTTTTTTATAGCTTATTTTTCCTTGTAGTTGATTTCTTTTTAAAAATGTTTACTTTCTTATTTACTTGTGCTAGGTCTTATTTGTGGCATGTGGGATCTAGTTCCCTATCTAGAGATTGAGTTCAGGCCCCCTGCATTGGCAATGTAGAGACTTAGCCACTAGACCACCAGGGTAGTCCCTTGTAGTTAATTTATAATCCCAAGGCATTGTGGTTGGAAGGTCCAAGGGAGAAGATGGTGGCTTCAGGAAAAAAACACATATTTATATTGTGCTGTGCTTAGTCACTCAGAAGTGTCCAATTTTTGTGACCCTATGGACTGCAGCCCTCCAGGTTCCTCTGTCCATGGGGATTCTCCAGGCAAGAATATTTGAATGGGTTGCCATGCCCTCCTCCAGGGGATCTTCCCAACCCAGGGATCAAACCCAGGTCTCCCACATTGCAGGCAGATTCTTTACCATCCGAGCCACCAGGGAAGCCCATATATATAAATATATAAAAAATTTCCCCTTGTGATATGCTCTTATATTCCTCCCTTGTACTATCACAATACTAATTAAATTATTAGTAGCATCAGAAGGAAAATTAATGTACTGCTTCTCTCTTCTGCTAGAATAAAACTGCATTAAGACATAGTTTTTGATGTAATCTTGTTTACCACTACTTCTCTGTATGTTGTAGGACTTCAGAACAGTTTAGTGTAAGAATAAGAAAATCAGGTTCAGAGATATGAGGTAAGTTGCTCAAGATTGCACTATCAATAGAGCTGGGATGCATTTCCTCTTCCTAACCTATAGAATGTGAGTATGTAAAGGGAAAAAGAGGACAGAGCATCACACAAGGCTCCCAGATGGAAGTCGCCCCAAAGCAACACTAGACAAGTGCCTTGGACCACCTCTCATAATCCACCATAAAACCAGTGGGTTGTCTTAAAGATCAAAATTGAAGAGACACCAGGATGAGTGGAGAATATGCAGGTGTGAGCTTCAGCAGATGTTTTGTCTCTGAACACCATGAACCAGAAGATGGAGACACCCTTTGAGGATCATTGAATAGACGTCCAGTCTATAGAGCTGCTCTGAAGGTGGTGTTGCAGCGGAAGAGGAAGGTCTCAAGGGAGGAAGAAATAGCATCTTCTGATCACGAGGCATCAGGAGGTATAAGGGGATAAGTGTGAGTGGAAGAGGAATGAGAGATGGTACTTTGTCAGATTCTGGTTAGGAAGAGAGTCCGCACCAGCTACTTGCCAGGATAGCAAGATTTGGGACACTGGCCAAAATCATGGGCAGGGAGGAACAGCCCAACAGGATGGTGAGGAAACCAGAAATCCTAGCTCTTGGAAGACACAGAGGGAAGTGACAGTCCTGAGGCCCCCCTGGAGAGAACTGGTGCCTTGGGGACATCTTTCCTGCCACCTGAGTCCCTATAGGCCAACGTTGTGAGAATCCAGGTGACCAGAGGTCCTGGGAAAAGTACACCTCAAGGATCAAGCTTCACAGATGCAGAAGAGGGCAGGGACGGAGCTGGGACTGGGTCTGAAAGCAAACTCAGTGACGCAGGATTGAGGATGGTGAGTGGGGGCAGGGGAGAAACTACATCCCATGCCTGAAAAGGCTTGAGCTCAATTCTCTGCCTGAGAATAAGAGGCATGGATGGAAGGGATGCAATTAAAGAAAAATTACTCTTGAAAATCCCATTAGTGCACAAATGTTTTGTTATTAGATAATAATTAAATAGAAAAGGAAAATGTAGTGTTTATGGTCATACATTATTAAAATATTAACTAGGCCCCTGTGGAATCTGAATTTCCTTCTTTTCTGACTTCATTGAGGGCCCTTGAGCCTTTTGGATGCAAATGCTGTTTATTCAACACATTAGGCAATGCAGTTCAAATTATTTATTAATGGTGCTTATTTAATTTGACATCTTGGGTGTTTTCTGTTTGTGTCTGATGTCATTTGGGAAACAGATCATTGTTTTCCATTTTTTATTCCTATTAAACAGATTTGAGACTGAATTATTCATGGAATTGTTTAATTTTGACGGACTTTGATTATATCAAGGCTATGTGTCATTTTCTCCTCCTTTATAGAGGCTGCCAGAAGTCAATTAGCCGTCCCTAAATGAAACAACAGCAGATATCTCATTAGCAGTTGGCTTAATATTTATTTTTTTTAGATTTCTTTTCATTTGTGGTCATAGTTTCTGTTTAGATAAATGATTGTACAGATGCTTTGAAATCCACGTGTGGCCTTTTTAATTATTTTTTCAAAATTTCAAGGAAATTGACTGCAACTATTTCATGCAAAAGAGTTTCCAAGATTGTATGCTGATTGGGAGGAGGGGCCACATTTTGAACTATTTACAAACTCTGGCTAACTTTAAAGGGTATAAGCTATGTGTCAGATACTATGCTGTGTGGATTACAAATACAATCTGATTAAATTCTCACCATAATATTGTGATCTAAGGCTAAGAAAGCACTCCAAGCTCACAGCTGGCTCTGGCCATACAAGATCCTGTTATTTTAACCATTAATCATCTCCTCTGAATGTATCGTGTGCTTGTGCTTAGTCACCCAGTCATGTCCAATTCTTTGTGACCCCACAGACTGTAGCCCACCAGGCTCCGCCATCATGGGATTCTCCAGGCAAGAGGACTGGAGTGAGTTGCCATTTCCTAATCTAGGGGAATCTTCCTAACCCAGGGATCAAAACTGCATCTCCTACATTGGCAGATGGATTCTTTAACACTAAGCCACGTGGGAAGCCCAACCAATCATAAATACCAGGTAATATTTTATTTTGTGAACCAATGAAGAAATACAGCAGTGGAGAGGTGTCTTGCTACTTCTGAAAAACGGTACAATGTCGCCTAGTAATCCTGCAATTCATTTTGTTTTTAATGCTGTGGGCATTTACTAGTTAGGACTCAGGGTAGCAAGTGACAGGAGTGCAATTCAAACTGACAAAAGCAAAAACAAAAGGGAATTTGGTTGAAAAAAATCATAAAGTTGATAGGCAATGTTAGCTTCAGGTATCGCTGGACTCAGACACTCAAACAAAGGACTGATCTCTTTTCACTACTAAGATTTCCAGTCTTCTGGGTTATTTTTGTTCCCAGGGAGCGTATTCCCTTTTGGTGTTGTGATGGCAAATGGAGCAGCTCAGATCCATCTCCTAATTTTTTTAGTGCCCTTCTGGTGGATCGAGCAAAAGACCTAGGAAGAGGTATGATGGGCTTAGATGAGATAGTGTGTTCATCCTTCAGTCAGTCACTGCAGTGGAGGAGTAGGATGCTTTGATGAGCCATCCCTGGACCACACATCCATGCCAGGACTAGGGTGAGCACCATCCAGACTGCTTGGCTTGACTGGGGAAGGTCGGTTATCTTAAAAGAACAAATCCAGATCAGGCAAAACACCTAAGTGTGTTGTTTACTTGTTGAATTTTGAGAAACTTGTTGAGGACACTTGTCACTTTTGATTATATCTTCTGCTCTTAGTGTTTGA